>JAJJWO010000129.1:132010-177609 GCA_021655895.1 Fusarium sp. NRRL 66739
GTGAATATGAATGTGAATGTGAATGTGAATGTGAATGTGAATGTGGATATGAGTGTGAGTGTACACATGTTGTGATATCATCGCTAGCCTTGCAGACGGGCTATAATGTCCTGAAGTATCTGCTGATAGGCATCCATATAAGAACAGTACAGCAATTATGAGCTTACGACTCCCTGCTACAAAAATCACGAGATAAAGCATCTCATCCATGATCCACATGCAAAACATACTCACTTGCCCACCTTGATTAGCCAAAGCCGTCTCCTACCGCATCAACCCCCCTCCGTGGGGGATCGTCCCGCCAAATCGTCCCCGGACGTCATGCAGTAGGTTGAGGTGCGGTAAGCATTGTGTCCCATGAATAGAATTGCTTTTTCCTTGCAGCTGCGTATTGCCATGAGGCTCTGCGAGATGATCGTGTCCAGACTCACACCTGTTCGAGCATGATGTGCAAGTCATCTGTCTGTAGTGGGTAGACCAGCTTCAAGTGATTTCTCAATGCAGATATTATCTAACGCCGAGGGAAAGTGTTACATCGGTCCTTTTGATTTCCACTTCTTCATCTTGGCGTTTAAAAGCATCCACCAAGAAAGGAACTTGAGCAGGCTGAACCACTCACAGTATTTGACTCTAGGAGCAATATACCTCGAATGTCCGAAAAGGGGCCATGAAATATGTTCTTATGATGTTGACCAAGTTTTATTACGGACCAGAATAACACGCCTCGTTGCATAACGGTTGGAAAAACAGATAGGATCAACAGTCAATGACTTAGGGCTAGTTCATAGGGACATAATTGTAATCCATAAAGGTACTAAAATAATCAGTCTCCATCACAACGCAGCCTGTCTCTTTAGCTTCTGATCCCAAAGCTCTCCACTGAAAGCATGATATCCCCGTTATTCCTATTCAAAGGCTTGTCTCAATGTCGTAGGTGAAGGAAGAGGGAGAGGCTCCTCGCCAAACCATTCTGATACTCCACGCTTCGACGCCGGCTCGACCTCAATCTGAGGCTCATCTTCGGATTTAGGCGCCACGAAAGGTTCGTTCGTTTCAGAGCAAGAGGGCTTGCGTTTAGCCCAGAACTTCTAATTTCTCTTTCGTTTCGGCTTGGGAGTGATCGCAATGGGTGGCGCCTTGGTAACGTGCTCATTCTCCCTAGACACCCGACGGTCAGTGTCTTGGTCGGTGTGTCGTGAAGTCTTGTTCTTATTTGCGTTTTCGCTCCTTATCGACTTTACAACCACCACCTTGCTGAGTACTGGCCGAGGTGGTTTGGCCGGACGTGGAATCGAAGCTTGAACCATAGGTGGCGGGCTCTCTCGTCTCCCAATACGGGTATCGTCACGCCGGTGTGCACGACGGGGGGCACGACGTTCTTGATATGTAGAATGGTTGTGTTGCCAGTGATGGCGATGCTGCTAGCGATCGACTGGAGGGTCGGCAACATCTCCCAAGACTCTGCGACGTGGGCTTCTTCTGAAAACATATTCCATGGCCTCTTCATCGGTCAAAGGCGGCCTTGTAGCGTAGGAAGACTCGTGGAGATTGCCAGGGGAATCCGGTTCATCGCTTGAATCAGTCTCTTCGTTCCAACCATTGGTCTTGGGGTGCGTGCCCGAGTATGGAGCCGTCAATTCAGTATAACTAGGTGGTGGCTGTGGATCAGGGCGTGGCCGTGGGCGGTAACGAGTTCGAGGAGCCGGTGGGCACCCCAAGTTGGGATCCAGGGCGATAAGTGTTGAAAGGTTGGTGAGGCTAGTACCTCGACAGTATGACATGGCTGCGGTGAGTTGAATGTAAGATAATAAAGGTGTTGGAAAGAAAAGAAGAGTAGTATAGTGAGTTGTTGATCCAAGATGAATGAGGTAGGTTTTGGAAAACTGGAATCCGGGGCGAGGATGTTGACAACCAAATGCGAGAGGGTCGATGAGAAGTGCCTGGCTGCCTGAATATTCCAAGGAGCCAGGGCAGTTGCGGATGCTGATACCTACCTACCAACTGTGTTAGTAAGTTTGTTGAAGGCGCGATAGGTCAAGCAGCTGCCTATAAGACATGACGTCATGCCTTGCGAAAACCACTTCCCATTCACACCTTCTCGTTGTGATTCGATTTGAGTATCTATCGCTTGCGCCAAAGTATATCTTATGTACCTACCTAGGTAGTCCACCATGTATACATCTTGCCAATTTAGATAACGAGTCTCCATCTCACCTCCCTTCCTGTGCATGAAAGCCTGTGAAGTGTGCTTGTGAGCCACGAGGTTGTTTCAGTGACGATTTAAAGCTGTGGGAAAGAGTTGGGAGGGGCACTGAACGACTCAGAGTCTTTGATTGTAAAGAGAAGGACCGCTCTGACCAAACGATGAATTAGGTATCTACAAATCTCGCTAGACGAGATTGACCAGGTAGAGGGTACTTTGCAATACTCAACATCCAAACCTCAATCATAACCATGAAAATACTAGGCAGTGATGGCTTCGTGTTCTTGAGCACTATTCAGGCGGCATTGCGTTATCCTTTCAAGACATCTGGTCTAACATTGAATGGTAAGTATCTTCTGCTACATTCAGGAGACCAACCCTAAGAGCAATCATACATGAGGGACTAACCGCGAAACATTGCCGTCAATCTCTTTCCAGTCTGTCCCGAAACTTGTATGCCCTGATACACACATGTTGGCCCAATAAAGCCCGAAATGCGAACTCAATCTCTAAGCAACACCACGCTCTTCAGATTTCTGTCATCGCGATCGCTTCCCATGGTCGAACGACTTCTCCATCTGGATAGCAGAATATTTCATCCGCCATGCGTACCAGATACACATGTGTCGTCGGCTCCGGTTGCCAGTCCATCTCGTCCTCTGACTCCAGCACAGCGCATATCTCCAGGGCACACTCTAGCATCTGAGCATACAAGTCGTCGATTCTTGAGCGCGGCATCTGTATATTAAATGGAGGCTTTGGTTTCGGGTTGAGAATCTTATCACTGCCAGTTCTCCCTGGCTTCCGAGCTGCGCTGCGGCTTTGTCTATGTCGTGTGGGTTGCTGGTCATTGCGCTGCCGAGGAGTCGCGATAAACTCGGCGCCGGTCTTCACATCGCCATCCTCATCTAGTTCAAGACCTTCGCAATTATTATTTTCGACTCTGTGCACCATTTTCTTCTTCCTGTTGGGGTGCTGAGGAGGCGAAAAGCTTTTCTTTCTGGACTTTTTCACACCTGTCATGACATGTGAGGCATGAGTCGCTGTCGCTTTGGAAGGACTGCGTTGTCTAGACATTATAGCTTCGACGTTACAGTACTACGTAGTCCAAGTGATACTGTCTGGGGTGAGGATGAGAGGAAGTAGATAGACATATTGTCCGTAATCGAAGATATAGTTGTTGCAGGATAATTCACAGCAGATAAGTCATGGGGGAAAAAAAAGGATATTAAGAACAAAGAACATGGCATTGAATGATTGGATTTGAACATAAATGTAAAATTATACATCTCAAGTAAAGGAGATTAAGTGACAAGGCCATGTTCGTTTGTTAAGTACAAGTCCCTGGTAATAATCAATAAAACTTTGGCTCTTCTCAGTATGTTTTTTTGTTTTACCTGAGAATACCTATCCTAATTATTCTTAATATTTTATGAGAAAAACTTTCCAAGCTCCAGAGGATTTAAACAACAATGTAAGAGCCCACGGCCAGCATAAACATACTTATAAATTGCTAAGACTCACATTCGCCTACAATATAATGGCGCCTTGCCCGGGGCATATACCTCCCGTGTTGTCTTTAAGAAGAAAGCCTGAAAGAAAGATTTATCTGTTTAGGATTGAAGCTTTGCAAAGGAAAAAGGACCATGGTTTGTAGCCTGTTTTGCAGCCTATTGGTGTATAAATAGCAAACAGGCTTTCACGCAGCCTGATGAAGTAACTGCACATTGGGATATCTAGACATATTGGCATTCAAACGCAAACAAAGTCATAAACCTTTAATAAAAATAAATAATTTGCAGATGAGGCGGAAATGACGGTCTACCACAGAGTTCGGACGGAAATAGTTGGATGTAGAGTCCCATCTGATGTTTCTGATAGTGACGGAGTTTGCTGGCCGAGGCTGCATCAAACCGCTATCATGAGCATGCATTATTAGGCTAGATTAATTGGAATATCCCACTTCACTTCCCCGCCGTGACGAATTTGCGCTGAGTTTCTTGTTGGTGTCCAAACCTGCTCCTATTTCTCTTGTTCTTCGCCAGGGGCTTGGAACGATATCGCCACTCTTTCGGACTCACCCCTGGTCATTGTGCCAACTCTAACTTCTTCTGTATCTGCTTGCGAATCTGCAGGTAGCTGACAGCTAGACGAGGTACCTTCCGCCTCGTAAGAATTCCTAAGATGCAGAATCTAGAACTGAAGTGTTTGGCTAGGAAGCAGTCTATGCCTTTCCATCTGCCTACCCACCGATGCACACCTGTGGCCTTTTTGGCTTACAAGACTACAGGGCCTTTGATCTAAAGGTCCCAGGTGGGCTTTACTCGTATGGAAGAGACAGTAAATCAGAAACCTTTGAGGTTTAACCAGAGGAAGAAGGCAATGCTATGGCCCTGATAGGAGGCTATAAACACAGCTGTTCAGAAAACGGGCTCTCGGCAATACTCTTGGGCATGAAGATGATGATATTCGATAAGAACCTATCATCCTCAAGGCTGCATTAAGCTACTGTGTCTACAAGAGGACAGCTTTGCGACTAATTCATCAACCGGGCCCTGCCTATACGATACGGCATTCAATAAGCGTCTGTGGTCAGATGTGCCAGATTTCCATACGACCAAATCAAAGGAAAACAAAGCAGGTTTTCAATGCACTAGGACGCGGTCGGGGGTAGCTTTCAGGACGGATCCAATCTTGGCCTGATTCTGAAGCTATTCGGAGAGCAAGCGACTGGCACCCGCAATCGTTTTAGGAAGTACATTATTAAGCCTCCGTGACTCAAAAGGATGCAAAATTTTTAAGTCAACATCGTAACCCAAGATTGGAAATCGATCTCGCATGTAGGGGTGACATTGATTGTCAAGCATGGAGACCCTGAACATCTGAGTTGGCCGATGATATAAGGTTATATCTCGCAACGACAAAAGCGGATATCCAGGATGAGGGGGATTTAAGGCATGGGCAGGTTTTGGAACATAATTGGCGGAACGACGAACTAGTTCTAACAAAACCAGGATATACCCAGGGTCATGAGGACGCAGAGGCCAATCCCGCCATGAGCTCAAACATGACGCTCCGGGGTCCAAAGTTAAAACTGCTTCAAGCGACTTGGCACTGTTTCTGCAAGGCCATGGATGGATGATGGATGGATAAAGGCAGAAAGGGGCAATCTTGAGATAGCTTCAGTGCCGCACAAGCCTCGTATATGACCCAATAATTGACAAGGCAGAAGGGAGGGTAAGAGAACGCGCACGACTGATGTTTCGCGTGCTTTCAACATTGGACTACCGTTGGTGGAGGAATTGATCGAGGATTGCTGGACCCCAGGTAGGAATATTGGACTAGACTCCGGTGAACGAATGCGTGTTTATCTGGCTATAGGAAGCCATGTTTCGTGATGATTCATGTTATTCACCGTATTCTTGACGCCTTGGGTTCTGGAAAGATATTGTATATTCTGTTGGACGGGTAAAAGCAAGCCACATCTCAGCACGACTCGTTGCCAAGAGGATGCCCAGGAAGCTAAGAAATTACCCCAGGTTTGGGAACCCCAGAAATCCGGGGCTCGTTGTGAGAAATCATTCGAATCCCGATTATCGAGGACCAACATCAGCAATAGTCCAGACTGGGATGCCATTCTATTGGTGGGGGACGGAGTGCAAGCCTCGGGCCTGATGAGGGAGGGTGACTGCGCCATTGATATGCGCGTCAACATGGCATGATGCCTTGTAAGAGGTGCTTAGTGATGAATTAGCAAGTCATTGTTGGAAGGCTAAGTCCAAGTCTAGACCAGTGTCTTATCTTGGCTGACATGGAAAACGTGGCATGATAGCCTGCACCGCGAAAGAGCGGATGAATTGATCCTCTTGTCACTTGTGGCGCTATAGACTAAGTAAGAGAGCACACAATGTGACATGAGGCCTTGCTGCTCGCGTGGCAGACGGAGCGATCTCTGCCGTGTAGGGCAATGATCCTCGTGCAACGCACGTGGTGAAAGGGAGCGGCGTGAGCGAGATCGCAAGGCACAGCGGCAAGCGGTATCCGAGGAAGCATTCTGCATGTCTTGAGGCTATTGCGGTTACCAAAGAGAGGCGGAGAGGTGAGGCACGGAGATTATTCATTACCCGATTGCTGTGAAACGCACCATAGGACGTGAACGGGCTTCGACAGTCCTCGCATCACATCACACAGACTCGAATCGTAGAGTGGCTGAAGTTGGTTCGGTTCGCATCAACCAACAACACAGCACATACCTACCACCTGAGGCCAACACGAGAGATCCCTCAGGAGACGAGGCGAGGCGAGGCGAATTAATCGCGAAGCCTTCGGCATACGGCTCGCAAGGCATTGGGATGTGCATTTTAGCGGACGGTGAGCTCTCGGTCAAGGCCTAGCTTCACGGAGCCAAGACCATCGACTGGATATTATTAGGCTAACTCTTTTGTTTGTCAAGCCGACCAGTAGCCACTTGGCAAAGACAAAAGAAAAGTTAATTCCCGATGCTCTCATCTGCCGCCTCCGTCGCATGTCCATCCCACTGCAGGGTCCGAGCCTTTTTTTCCCCCCATCTCCTTTTCCCCCAGATGCCAAGCGTCAATGCTAGACTGGGGTATCCTTGGCCTTCTGGTCAAGGCCAAGCCAATCCAATTGTGGCAGCGAGCCCCGCGTGAGGAGGGAATTCGGATTTCAGGGCTGAGGCGGAAAAGCTGGGGGAGGGTCCCGCCCATATCAGGATTTGCAGCGCCAAGACCAAGAGAGAAGGTCATGTAACCTAGGTACAGATTTCGCATATAAAGACTCAAACTACAGAGTATGGATGCGTCGATCGCCAGTCATTGCGTCTCGACAGAGCGAAGATCGTTGCTGTCAACCCTATAGCGGCCGCATACCTCGGGGCAATCATTGCAACCTATGAAACAATCTGATAGGAGAGTTTTGCCTCGAGATTCAGGTTGGTCACGCATTAGCCTCGGGGCTGTTTAGGGGGTTTCGAGTTGGTGACTAGCAGTGCTGCATCGCTAATAGTGGCCGTTAAAGGGCGCCGTTCCTGGCACTATGACGGCAGATGCGCTGTTGGTTTTAATTGACAGTTCATGCGTGGCGCTGTTTGGTAGAGCAACGCATAGGCAATTGAAACATTTGTTGTTTGCTAGATAGGTAGCCAACAAGCATCTGCCTGTCTGAGATGATCTCTTCATCTTCCGCTGGGTTTCCCCACAAACTCCGCACCAACACCCACTTCCGTAGATCTTGAACTGTGCGCCACCAGCGACCAACATGCATTTTCTCATCTTTGATCGATTTGAGTAGGTCTCGGCCCCTTTTACGGACTCCGTGCTTTGATAACAATGCCATGTATGCAAGCAAGCAAGCAAGCAAGCAAGCAAGCAAGCCTCAGCCAAGAGCCTCCTTTGGTAGCAGGTAGCACCTTGACAGATGCTGTACGCATACCGCTTCGGGCTAACAAACCGTGGCTTATAACCTCCATCTCTCTACCGCTGTCATGGACTCCAGTGGGGTTAGTTTGGTTTCTCTTATGTTGGTTCGGACATGCTTCGTGAGTAATGAGCAGCATGCTCAGGGATGACATCCGTCCCAGGTCTCGGCACTCTATTACACTCTACGTCGAAAGAGTCAGCAGAATGTGGAGCTCTTACACACAGATTCCCATCCGTTCCCCGAGCCCCATGCCATAATCTTCAGTGTCTTGGCTTGAGGTGCAGTGCAGGGGATCCTCGGCCGCGACTTGCCTTGCTCTGCACGGCCAACACTCGCTTCTCATATTGCCCGTTCTAGCTTATATGTCCCCCCCATAAGCGCCGATATCACCGTCCAGTCCTTCCAGTCCGTTTTCCTCTTTAGGACTGCCCCGTCCCCTCCTTCTTGCTCTTCTGTGCTCTGCACTTGTCTTTTCTGGCTTGGCTTCTCGACTCGAGACAGATTACTTGTATCTTGCATCTCCCGCCTCCCCACGATCATTCTCTTGTTTATATTATCTATCCTTGCATGCCATTGCCATTTGCGTCTCACTTTCATAAAAGTCCAATCCTTCCACTTGACCACGGGCACTCCATCAACCTTTTAGCTTGGATATAGTATTGTCTCGCTTGTCATATAGACTCAAGCCGGCTTCTATTGTCTTGAGGGTATTGCCGTTGCCAAACATTCCAGCGCTCCTTCCACCTTTTGTCAACCACAAGGTTTTTATACAACATTGGGCTCCAAGAATATTTCAACGTTTCAATACAGCATCGAATATACTCCGAAAGAATGGTCCTCCGCCGGTAAATTGTCTTCCATACGTTCACCACTACTCGACGAGGCCGAGTCCACGCCACCAACGATTACGCTATCACCGCTAAGCTACCTTTACTCGATCATATCTCATTACATTCATCATGTCGGTCGCACCCAACGTTTCACGCTCACAGCTCGATGCGCTCAGCGCCATTGAACGAACATGCTCCGTCTTCTCATTACTCGGTTCCATCTTCATCATCGGAACCTTTCTTTCATCCAAAGCTTTCCATAAGCCAATCAACCGATTGGTCTTCTACGCTTCGTTTGGCAACATGTTGACCAATGTTGGGACTTTGATGTCAAGACAATATATCGGCTCGCCAGATTCGGTGGGCTGTCAATTGCAAGCTTTTCTAATCCAGATGTAGGTTCACTTACACGAGATCAACGCCCATACACGCTAACAAGCCCCAGGTTCATGCCCGCAGATGCCTTCTGGACCCTCTCCATGGCGATCAACGTATACTTGACATTCTACTTCAAGTTCGATGCTCGAAGGTTACGCAAGATGGAGATTCCTTACTTGGTCGGTTGTTATGGTATCCCATTCGTTCCCGCCTTTGTCTACATCTTCGTCACGAACAAGTCAGGCGACCGAGTGTATGGTAATGCCACGCTCTGGTGCTGGGTTAGTGTAGAGTGGGATATCTGGCGCATCATCACCTTCTACGGCCCTATCTGGTAGGCAAATCTCGTTGGTATACAAGCTTATTTATACTGACCATCACAGGCTTGTTATCCTCGTCACCTTCTTCATCTACATCCGTGCTGGAAGCACCATCTATCGCAAGCGAAGGGAACTCGACGGCTTTAGCTCGACGGACCGTGATCTCACGTACGGTGGCGGCGATCACATTACGACAATCAAGACAACCGAAGTTTCAGTAACAACCGAGGTCATGTCCCCGAATGCGATTCATCTTCAACCCATGGACCATCGACCGGGAGATTCAAACAACTTGAGTGCTAACGGGGTTTATTCGGTTCACATCTCAGCCCAACCCAGTACTGGAGACGTCGCCGACGAAGTGCTCGCGGTTGAGCAACAGCAGACAAGAGCCAGCGTACATGCTCCCCAGCAAAGATCTGGCGGAAACCAGACTCGGAGGCGAAATCGAGAGTTGAACAATGCAGCATGGCAATATACGAAATGCGCCCTGCTCTTCTTTACAGCCATCTTGATCACCTGGGTTCCTTCGAGCGCCAACCGCGTGTACTCTGTCTTCCACACTAGGAAGTCTTTGGTGGCGCTTGAGTACATGAGTGCCTTTGTACTCCCTCTACAAGGTTTCTGGAACGCTCTAATATACATGGTCACCTCTTGGAGCGCGTGCAAGAACCTGGTCAGTGACATACGAATGGGTCAACGACCGCATGTTACAGAGCTCGTCGACGGCATGTCTCCCCAGGTTGGTGCCCATAACAGCAGCAACAATCACCACCCTCGACACAACCTCAGCCAGCTTCGATCAAACTTGCGATCGAATAAGTTCGAGACCGAAAGCATGACCGAGTTGGCCAACGAGAGCCGGCAGACTTCAGACGACGAACGGCGAGATCATGTACATGTATAATATTTGCTACGGGCTTCGTTGGAAATGATGTTTAATGGCCCTTGTTTTTCTTGTTTGTTTGGTATCTTGTATAATGAAGACACGACTTTGACGGACAAGGCGTGCTCCAGATAGGAGTGGGAGAATTGATGGGGGGGTTTGATAGTTTTGCCATTCTTAGACGGAAGTTAATGGATACCCAGTTTTGTGACATAAAGGTTCCTCGATGATGATGTCAAGTCTGCGAGCTTTATTTGATGGTTGAAGCACGAATTGAACGATGTATATTGGTGTACAATAGATTGTTTCACACTTACGCGTCAGTGGCATTTGTAAACAGATACGCATGTTATTATGCAAAGGTTATACGTAACAACTATGGCTCACATATAATTCAATGTTTACTGTCCTACTTACTGGGCTACGCGATCTACGTTGACTTGGTCTTGTTGCTATCGGGGACATCAGCTTCCAGAAGCCGAGGTGTTACTTTCTCACCCATTCTAGATCATTGTGGCGCACTTTATTTCGCGCAGAGAGATGGTCTTTTGTCTTGAATCCCTGCAAGTAAGCACACATGAGTAATTATGCTTGACCGCAAACCTCGGTGAGAAGAAAAGGCCGCGTATCTGGCAGAGAGGGCAGATCTTTCACCAATACCCTTAGAGAGCATGTCATTGCATGAGATCGACCCATCTCATTCATGCTCTGACGAGAGGGTGCCTCCGGTTGTCCGGAGGCGATGATGACATATCCCACAAGAGAGCTTTGCATAAGAGGAATAACGGACGAATGGTAATCCATGTCCTCTGAGTTTAAAGATGAGACAGGAGCAGCCCTTTCATCTCTGTGGCAGCTTGCCAAGGCTGGCTTGTGAGTTGAACCCTGTCAACTGTAGATTCTTGGCATGTGTATCGTATGACATAGCGGGGCAAGGGATCGGGGGAAAATGCGGGGGAGGAAAGATCCAACGGTGGTGGGCTGATTTGTTGGGCATCGTCTTTTGCGGGGATGTTGAGGCCATTCCCAGACTTGTGCTTTAGTGGTGGCCCTTGGCGCTTGGTGGCGTTTAATCAAGACTAGCTCGAGACTTTAAAGGAACCTTGCCATACATCCTGGGCTTCAGTGTTATCAGAGACTGGAATCGCTCTATCAGTTGCTGTGTATATAGTTTCTTTGTTAGACTGAGCCATGACTGTCTCGAAACGCCCATGTTCTTATTCTGCCTAGGTGTCGTCTCGTTTGCTTTATCAACTGGCACCCGTTTTCCCATCGAAGAAGCAAACGATTGCCAACCAACACAAATTCACAAAAAGAACTGACGTCTAGTCTTTTGGGATGCTGCAATCATGTTGAATACTCACAGTCATCAACCTCTGTTGGATGCTACGTACATTTATTTATGGCGAGGAGGCAGAATCATGCAGTGAAACTACGCACCAGCAATGCCTCGAACAAGGCATATTCTGCGTATGTCTGTATATTGCGCCTCAGTAATGCTGGACGAGGCTGTGTTAGGTGCTATATGATTGGTGGCCATTTGGAACCACTCATCCTGAGAGCCTGATTTCAAGTCTCCTACTTCCCAAGCTGACAAGGTAACTTTGCTCCTTTATCTCAACTCTTTTTGAGCATTGTCAGAATCATCTTCAAGGAGATAACCGCCACAAACAAGACCCTCCGAGGTTTGAGGCCCCGGTTTCTATCCATAATGGAAGTCCTTGGGGCGGTGGCTAGCTCCATCGCCGTCTTGCAGGCCTTGGCAGCTGGGAAACATGTAGTGAGCTTGATTCGAGAGATTCCTACCATACAAGACGACTTTGACAATATGATGAAAGAGGTTTGTGCTTGATTCTACTGCAGCTACTATTTCCTTTGGACACTGACATTTGAAACCAAGCTACGCCTAATCAAATCCATGAGCAAAGCCATCTCGACTATGTCCTTCACAGCTGAGGGCCAAGACCTGTTGGAAGTAGCCGCTAGCGATCTCGACGAAATCCTCAGGGAGCTCGATGCTGTGTTGCAGAGCTGTGCTCGGGAAAATGCCCGAGAGGAGAAAAAGGGTTGGAAAGCGAGAAAAGCGAAATGGCTTCTTGAAGGAGGCAATATAAAGCGGCTCCAGCATAGAATGGCCAATGCCAAAGCCACCCTTCATTTTGCGGTGACATCCTGTCAAACCAAAAGTGATGCCCTGTGAGAAGCCGTGACAAAGTACTCTGCGTTGTGTTTCTTAGGACTAACTACGTAGCAGTTTTCGGGACGAAATGCGCCATATGTTTATGAGTTTTAACAGGATGCTGATAGAGAATCGATCAGCCATGGGGAGTTCACAGCCCCAGCTGCTTGCGTCAGGCCAAATGTCAGCTCAACACCAAGACGATTCAAATGCAATAGCAATAGCATCAGGTCTTGCAAACTCGACCGAGGAACCCCCTGTTACATTTCTGGGCCAAGCAGATCAAGTGCAAACAGTCCTATTGACCCAACAAACGTCATGCGCTTCACCCTGTCAATGTCGCTGTCATTTCTCCGAGAACAAGTACCGAAACTCAAGTTGGATGCAGTCATTCCTCGGGTCCTGGCTTGTTCGTTGTAAGGGCCTTTCTGAAAAGGAATGTTCGGATCCAGATTGCCGTTGCATGAGCCCGACGGCCTTGAAGCTAGAATACCGCGTCCCAACATGGTTTCTTTCGCGGACATTCAAATTCTACCTGTCATACAACAGTCTTGCTGGGTTAAGTTGCTCTCTACGACCAGCCAGGTTACTTGACCCAGAGTCTTTTCTATGGATAGACGTCCAAGCTCCAGGACATATCGTTCGACGGAGGCTGGAAGAAGAATATTCCATCCACCCTAATGATTCGGACCCTGGGGGGTTAGGCATAATTCAGGTTTGTACCCAGCAACTCTACACTACCTAGGTTATAGCTACTTTGCTTACTCTTTTCTTACCAGTATTGCCTTTACCTACAACTTTACCCGGCCATAGAAGCCCTTTTGGACTTTTGGAAGAACATCCTTCCCGAAACTGGGCTGCCTATGTAAGTTACCGTTATCGGCTTTGTTGGACGATTCTGATGACTTGCAGTGTGGTTGCATACGATGTTAATGTACTACTCGAATACTCTGTACATGAGGATCGTGAAGTTCATCTTCTTCAGAAGGTTATAGGGTTTGTCAAAGACCCTCCTGATGGTACAACGACCAAGGTACATGCAGCAGTTCGTCAAGGTTGTGGTCTGACCGAGGCGCTCCAGGAACAGCCTTGGGCCATTAACTTGGCTAATAGTTTCTCCCACACGCCTCTTCATGAAGCGGCTATGTGGAAACAGCCCAACAGCGTGAAAAGGCTGATTGCAGCGGGAGCTGATGTCGACCAACAAACATATAGTGGCATGACACCCTTGATGCTAGCAGTCATAGCCCAAGACCTGGACTCTGTGAAGCTGCTTCTTGGGGCCAAATGTAACGTTCATCTAGTCGATTGCAGTCAGACGACGGCACTGCATTACGCTGCCAACGACTGCCTGCCTGAGATGATTAGCCTCTTGCTAAGGACAGGCGCATCTGCAACACATCGCAATTATCTCGGCCGAACACCGTTAAATTACCTGGCAGCTTGCTCAGAAGCGAGTTTCTACAACATGAAAGCAAACGTCGAGATGTTGGTATTGGCCGGCGCCGATATCGACGCCCGAGACAACCAGGGACTCGCCCCCTTTCAACACGCGCTGGAAAACAATGAAGTCACAAACTTACGTGGCTTGGTGGAGATGGGCTGTTGTCTTTCGGTCTCTAATCATAATTCTTCAAACTTGCTACACTCGGCATCTAAGTATGATCCCTTGGTAAAGCTCAACAAAAGCATCTTTCTCGGCAGAAGTTGACCTGCGAATCTTTCCGAGGTCCTTTTCATCAACAACAAAACGCCAGATGAAGGTATCCCAAGGCGTATAGCCCCACCTGTCCTCTTGATACGGATTAATGCCAGAAAGACACAAGCTGCAGAGAAATTCAAGAACATTTAAGGGGGCAGAGACCGAAACCTACAGCACGATATCGACAGCCTCGAGCGAGTCCTTAACGCACTACGGAAACAAGATGCTACTACAGCGCAAGAGTATCTATCACCATTGGCAGAGAAGGAGAAAGAATGGAAACGTCATGAACTCGTCTCATGGTATCGAGCTGTCGACAAGCGTGTTCAGCATTCTGAATGGGACTTGGCAGTAGAAGATGTTCAAGGGTATCTCATTGACTTGGCAGAGGAATTGAACACGCCCGTCTGGAAGATTCCTAACCGACAAGGGTTGTACTTATTGGGGTCGGAGAACATTCGCTAGACATTACAGAGTTTGAGTAAGAAGCGTGAAATGATACTGAGGCATTCAAGAAAGATGATGAGGCGTTCAGTGAATGATTCAAATGTATGATCCTAGCCTGATTTACATCATGTAAACTTATTTTGGCTCGGAAAGACGGTATATGAAGCTATCTATTATCTTGTTGGCTAAGGTTGGCCAAGTCCCTTGGGACAGAGACGTGAACTTGAGCGGCAGAACCCATCAATGCATTGACTGTACTTGTACATAAATTTAATTGGAAACTATATCACGGCTGCGTACTAGGTAATCTCAAAAAAGCAAATGCATGCTCCTATGCTTCAGCCAAATCCATACATACAAGTTCCAAGCGCCTATTTCTGGCTTGTCCACCCATCCACCCTGAAGAGCATCTGCCGCTGAAAGAAGCCATTGCCCTTCTTGTCTCTCTAGTAATATAACGTGAAAAGAAGAAACCGAAGCATAAATGCGCAAGCCAGTAGCATCTTCGCATCTCTCCCAGAATCTAAGATTCCAATGTTCCCACCCCCTCCTCTCTAAAGATCTTCTTCTTCTTCTTCCTCTTCAGCTATAGTCTCTTCTTTCTTGACCCCTTCTATAATGTGGTAGTCCCAAACTGTGCCAAGCTGAAGACACTCGTTGACGCAGCCTTCGTCCTCCCACCACCATCTGTTGCCGGTTACGTAGCTGCCCCAGACTTCCATCCACAGCAGGCGACCGATGATGCTTCTGACCTCGGCTTTGACTTCTCTCTCGCAGTAGTCGTGGTCGATGAAAGGGTCGTTATCGTCAACTTGGCTGCGAATACTAGCTGAGACGGCGTAGAACTTGGATGTCGTGAGAGTGCTGCCAGCACCGCGCAAGCCAGCTTCACCCATCCAGTCCGGAAACAACTTGCTCGGGTTGGTGCATCTAAAATGTCTCTCCAGGTTGATCAGGAGATGCTCCTCAAGCCAGGCTCGCATGCGGTGTCCGAGTGTTCCTGCACATGGCAGCGGGTCGATCAGGGTGAGCTGC
This sequence comes from Fusarium sp. NRRL 66739, assembly GCA_021655895.1. Lineage (NCBI taxonomy): Eukaryota > Fungi > Ascomycota > Sordariomycetes > Hypocreales > Nectriaceae > Fusarium > Fusarium sp. NRRL 66739. The sequence goes on from JAJJWO010000129.1 coordinate 147,430, forward strand.
AGGGAACCGCCCACTCGTAGAGACTTGCTAATATTCCTGAGCACGCTGGGAATGTCGGGAGAAGAGCAGACAGCTGGAAGGGAGATGGAGTAGACGGCTTCGAAGAGCTGCTGTGCGAGCGGAAATGCAGAGGGGGAGATGGACGGCACAAGCACGGGGTGAACGTTTGGGAATTGCGCGTTCGAGAGCGGCTCAGCTGACAGGTGGTAGATCTTGTTTGTCGGATGCAGTGCTGCGAGGTAAGAAGCGGTCACTAGAGGTGTTGGTTAGTATATGTATAATATGAGGCTTCTATGGGCACTCACCCTGAGACTCGTGGAGTGCAAGGATCTTGGGACTGGCACACTCGCAAACAAGAGTAGACGAGTCAAAAACACTATTCTTCACTTCAATGTCCAGGTGATGCAGGATAGACAACATCCATCGCTTCAGTTCCAGGTTCAGCTCGTCGTGGAGGCTCTGGTCGGTCACGCTCCAGATCTGCTTGATTCGGGTGAGAACCATCATGGGGCTTGCGGTCGCCATGAACTTGACTTGTTCCTGCAGCTTCTCAAAGTCCATGCCCACCTTGAGCTGAATCTGGTTGTCGGTGTGTTGCAGCATATCAGTGTCACCCTCCATGTCCACCCTCTGCGCCTCTTCTGCCTCTCGCGTCATGCACTCCCACTCCTCAGGTGGGCGCCACGAGTCGGGGTCGTTGGGTCTGAAGTTGATTATCACGGGGGGCTTGGGGCCTCTTGGTACGAGATTAGTTGGCGAGCCCGACTGGAGTATCGGAGCTGGGAAGTTTCTGTGACAAGATCAGCAAACATCTCTTTGGCGTGCCCCAATGGCTTACCCATCTCCCATGGAGCCCGATGGTGTGATGGGAGGATCAGTATCAGCTTCAGATGAGACAAAGACCTCAGAAGACAAGTCTGGGTTGTCCGAGTCTGGTGGTCGAGGAGCCTGCGAGACTTGTGTGCGCTTAGCAGCAAAGGACGCATCAGCGGAAGCAGGCACTTTGCCTCTCTTTGCGCGTGTTGCCTCTAGAGAGACATCAGACAAGTTGGCCAGAAGTGCCGAGCGATGATAGCTTCCCGAGTTTGAGCGAGAAGAGTTGTGGCTTGGAGTCAGCAGTCCCGAGGAAGTCTTGTCTCTATTCTTCTTTGCCTGTTTGCCATTTCGAGGTCGAAGGAAGCCAAAGCGAGATTCGGTAGAGGATCGAGTGCTGGTCATGGAGGTGGAGCGTCGAGGGATCGAGTCTGCTTGTTCCTTTCCTCTCTCCTTGTTCTTTTGTTCGCGCTTCTTTTCCTTTTTGGCGCGATGCTCCCCGACGAGCTCGCGGTCGGGGTCAGTCCATATGACGTCGAACATGGCTGTAGAAGCAGAGACGGTGATGGCTTCAGGTATCGAGAACGGAGTAAAGACTGTCGCGTAGGTAAAGTTGAGTGGGTGAAGGTAAGGCTACCTGCTCTAGGGAAGACTGAGGCGTCAATAGCAAAGCTATACGCCTCGAAGCGCAAGAGCTTCAAAAATGATTCGCAGCAAAAATGGCGTGTCGTGAGGCTCTAGATGCCGAGGGTGTGTGAGGAGAGATGAAGGAGGTGGAGGAGAGAGGTTGAGTTGGTGAAGGAGGAAACGCCAAAGATGTCACAGGGGATTCTAGACTGTAATTTCAGTGAATATCAGTATTTCAACGGTAACCGCGGGGATAAAAACAAAACAAAACAAAAGTGCGAGGTGAGGTGAGGTGAGCGTTGCCAGTTGCTGGGCACTGGCGTGTCAGGTGCACGAGGTTGGCAGGCAAAGATGCCTTGAGTGACCAAGAGCTGGAGGCGACAAGAGGCACAAGGATCAGTTGGTTCTAGAAGGAATAAGGAAACCTGAACTCTTTAGAAATTCAGGACCACTGGTGATATCTTAGAGCAAACACTGGGAGCATGGCAGCTTTATATAAGTCATGGAATTATCTGGTTATAAGTTCTGCTGGCTTATAGGCGTTTGATGAATCACTGATGTAAACACCTTGATTCAATGTAAACAGGGCGAAATGTCGCCGACGCTAGAAGTGGGCGATTAGGTGTTGAGATGATGAAGTTGACCTCTAAGTAGGGATATTTATTTATAGTCTAGACAGGGACGTCGGGTATGGAGATGGCATGTTGACAGTTTCATATAGATCATGGAACGAACCAAGACACTACTTATCAAGTAATCTGTATATGCAGACAAGGGCTTGGTCGAGGTATGGTCAATCTGGGCTTGTCCGACGAGTTGAGCCCGTCAAGAATGACTGTAGACCCCTGACTGAACACGGGACCATCCGGTCTGGACTATGACATTGAATGATTTCTTCGTAAGCTCAGTGAGTCATTAGCAGCGTCCACGTGGCAAGACAAGGTCGATATATCGTTATGAGTTGAACAAGGATGTGGTGTAGATGCAGTACAAAGGAGCTATGCAATTGCAAGTCATGATCAAGTGATGCTAGAAAATCAAGTGAATCATTTCCAATGCCTACCTGGCAAGAGCCAATTATACCATGGTATTCTTACCTGGGAGGTCGTAATAACTTGGTTTCTACTGATGAGTTTCTTGGATTGCCTGGCCACTCGACTTGGCTCACATCTGCAAAGAACACTGGAACAACGACTTCATTTCGGCTACGGACATATCGGGCATTGTGCTACGTCTGTATTATCCAACCAATTCCATCGCCACTATCCAAGCCCGGCGCCGTCTCGCTTCATCAACGTCGGCGGGCTGCAGATGGTGAGACGAACGCTGGGCTTGTGCTACGCAGAACCCGTGTTCTCAGGAGCTGGTGCGAGGGGTTCGAGGCTGAAATAAGAGTCTTTGGGAGGGATGATCTCATTGCAGATGCTCCTGGACACATTCAGGGGTAAGACATGGTGGGTTAGCCTCTAGGATGGCCAGCCTGGTTTTAGACCATAATGTCTTTAGAAAGACTGGCTTATAAGAATTATTCAAGTATACCTTTACTAGTTAACACTTTTATAACCAGATCAAACATCTCCTAGCAGTTATTAAGATCCTGTTTGAAGAATCAACGTCGACAATGCAAGCCAACGGCCTTGTTCGTCAAGGTCGAGTGGAGGTTATAAGAGGTGAAAAACCAGACATTACACAGACGGTCCTCGGAAACAAAGCCCTGGTTCTTTGTCAAAGCAAACAGATGCCTTGCAATACTCAAAAGCACAAAGATCTTCCGCATCCTTAGAGATTTCTCTCCTATTCTTCCTCTCTTTCTGGGGCAGTTCATGTCGTGCGTGTGCGTGTGCATCTTGCGCAACTCGCAACCTGGACTCGAAGTTCGAGTCTTGTGATGCATACCAGAAACTTGGTAAATGTTTCAAGAGTACCTTCTTTCTTGGAGACTCGAGGCTCTTTGTCTGCTGGGAAGTAAATATAGGCGTTGCGTCTACTAATCGTCAGTGTCTGTGGCTGTCAGGTGTCTGCCAGTTGCACTGCTTTCACCACTTGGGCTGAGCAACTTCATCCTCTCCTTGCACATCTCCTCTCTCTCTGCTTTCTCTCTCCTCCACGCCTAATCAGATTTCTAATTCTTGGACATCGCCGAGAGACAGAATCTCTTTCTTCACCTTGTTTGGCGTCACCGCTTTCCTTACAAGGGCGTTTATTGGCGTCACCAACCCAACCTCAACTCTCCCTTTTCTCTTCTTCCCACATTCACTCCTTCAAGCCCAGCAGCAAACACCCTCTTCCCTCTTTGTTTTCTCTTCCTCGCCTCAGCTTGTCATCGGCCAACAAACAGCCACACACGCGACTGGCGCCTCCTCCTTCACCATTCCCCGACGATGGCTTCATCTCCGCCTGCGCATGGCATGATGCCTCCACACGATGAGCGCTCTATCGCTGAAGAAGATGTCGGTCGATCTCGCTTCTGCGGTGTTCGCGACTTTCTGGATAGCGTCGACGGCTATATCACCACCTCGCGTTTTGGGCATTACTTTCGCCTCTCTGGCAGCGGTCACGTAAGAGACATGCTCTCCGCAGACTGCTTCCTGGGCTAACACTTTTCTCTTCTCAGCCTCAAGAGATCGCTGGATCGACTTTCTTTCGAGAGGTTCGCGCTGGCCTGACTACCTTTGCGACCATGGCATACATCATCGCTGTCAACGTATGCTGCTCCCAGCCTTTTCATCCCCGGCATCCACTGACTCTCGACAGGCTGCGCTGCTCGCCCAGTGCGGTGGTACTTGTGTCTGTGACTTGAAGGTTCGGCACGAGTGTGACAAGATTGAATCATATGTCGCTTGCAAAGAAGGCAAATAAATCATTTCCACATCTCCCCAGCAGGGTCCAGAGCTGACAGAGCCCATCTAGATATTCGACGAGACATTGTTACTGCTACAGCCGCCGTCTCCGGCATGGCGAGCTTCGCGTTTGGTCTCCTCACAAACCTCCCCGTTGCCCTCGCGTATGTCATCTTGACCTAATTCCAAACGTGATGCTAACCTCACAAACAGCCCCGGCATGGGCCTCAACGCTTACTTTGCCTTCCAAGTCGTCGGATACAACGGAAGTGGTCCCATCACATACCAGCTCGCCCTCACAGCCGTCTTTATCGAGGGCCTCGTCTTCATCTTCCTCGCTCTTACAGGTATGCGCCAGTGGCTCGTCAAACTGATCCCCGCCACTATCAAGACTGCCACCGGCGTTGGTATCGGTTTCTTTCTCACCGAGATCGGCCTCTCGTATTCTGCAGGCATTGGCGCCATCACAGGTGGTGGAAAGGCTACTCCTTTGGCCCTTGGTGGTTGTCCCATTGAAAACCTCAATGATGTGACAGGAGAATGTATTGACGGACAGATGTCAAGCCCCAAGGTAAGCCTACACATTCAGCCTGAATGACGCCCGCTAATCGATGTAGTTGTGGGTTGCAGTCTTTTGCGGCGGCATCGTGACGGCCTTTCTCATGGCGTTTCGTATCAAGTACGCTCTGATCATTGGCATCGCCCTTGTCTCTGTCCTCTCTTGGCCGTATGTTTACCATCTCTTTTCAACTTCTCCTCTAACAAGCATTCAGTCGCAATACTCCCATCACCTACTTCCCACACACCGGCGAGGGAGACTCCCGTTTCGACTTCTTCAAGCAGGTCGTCGTTTGGCACCCGATAGACAAGACACTCAACCAACTTGACTGGGCCTTTGGTGAATCCGCTTCGCAGTTCGCCCTCGCTCTCTTCACATTCCTCTATGTCGACATCATCGATGCTACCGCCACGCTCTACTCCATGGTCCGCTTCTGCGGTGTCGTTAACCCTCGCGACGGCGACTTTCCCCGCTCGACTCTTGCGTACTGCACTGATGCTGCCTTCATTTCGGTCGGTGCCCTGTTTGGAAGCTCCCCTGTTACAGCCTTCATTGAGAGCGGTGCTGGAATCGCAGAGGGTGGGAGGACTGGTTTGACGGCAATGGTTACCGGGCTGTGCTTTATCGTTGCGGTATTCTTTGCCCCCATCTTTGCGTCTGTTCCTCCTTGGGCGACTGGTTGTACTCTGATCTTGGTAAGTTGTTTCTGTCCCTCCCATGCTTTGTCCTGTCTGGGAACATCACTGATTCAGCAACAGGTCGGCTGCATGATGATCCGCCAAATCACCCAGATCAACTGGCGATACATCGGCGACGTCCTCCCCTCCTTCGTCGTCATGACCTTTATCCCCTTCAGCTACAGCGTAGCCTACGGTCTCATCGCGTAAGTCCCTGTCTTAGTCTCTCCAAAAATTCTCTCACTAACAGCTTCCCCAGTGGCGTGTTTGTCTACGCTGTCCTCAACAGCCTCGTCGGCATCGTCGTCTTTGTCTCCCGCGGCTACCTCGAGCCCCGCGAGTACGACCTCAAGGAGTACTGGACCTGGAAGGGCTCTGGCCGCGCACCCTGGTTTGTCCGTGCCATCCGCCACCGCCGAAACGCAGGCCACGAAGACGATGACGACGACGAGCAGCACGGCGATGGTCTTGCCATGACGCACCTCAACTATGCCGAACGCCGTGACCACAGCAGCTCCACGACTGGTGCGTCCACAGGCAAGGATGAACCCCCTGTGTCCCCTCCTCCTGGACGATGGGTGGGTTGATTTAGTACCGAGCGCTACCTACACATGACACTTTTCATTCTCTGTATCCATCGTTAAAAAGAGAGGCGATACCTCGTTTTGGGTTTGTGCGACCAAACATCGGCTTTGCTTCTGGGTGATGCCAACTAGGGCTTGTTAGCAGCATTGGGGAAGGGCATACTACAGCAGCCCTGATATGGATGAAAACAGAAAATGCAGAAAAGGAACGAAATGCAAACGAAAAGGGGCTAGATAATGAGATGTTAGATGTCATGTAGCAATGTACTGAACCAGATATGAAAACGACCATTTGCGTGGTGTACAAAGCAACTGGTACAAAACGACTTGGGTGTGAGGCAATAGAAGACTCTTTTTTTATCCTCACATAATCTCTATCTAAGAAGCGTTAGCCATCGGCATCGTAGAGATCTGGTATCATAGAAGCTCCTGATTAACACCACCACCATGACAAGCCGTTAAATAGATCAAGCTTCCATGTTAACGTCTCCGTCTCCATCACCGCCGCCTCCTCGACCTCTGTAAGCTTGTTCCGCATTCTTCCTCCGCTCCAAGCTCTCCTTCACCCACTTCTCACAAGCACCATCACCGCCCTCGGCGATCTTGCTGCGCACAACCCCCTTAAGCACCTCGCCTGCAAAACCCACAAAGTTGTGTCTCCGCAGCGCGTTCTCAAACATCCAGTCCCGGCGCTTGCGCTCCTCCCGTGCCAGCAGCTCCTCGTCGCCAAAGTCGCGCGCTCGCTGTCGTAGGTCTCGGCACATGGCGAGCAGGTTGAAGCGGATCTCAGTAGCATCGTATCGTGCGATGCGGCGCTGGAGAACATCGACTACCTTGGTGGCAAAGTCGTCTGAAGTGCAGGCGCCGTGGGAGATGGGCGCAGGTTGGAGGCCATCGAGTTCGTAGAGTGTGCCATTGATAGGCGTGTAGGCGATGAAGTGGAACGCATCCTCCGACTCAGCGCCTGTCTTGTCCGTCTCGTCGGCAAAGGGGCTGCTGCGGGCGAAGCTGTTGTGCACCTCCCGGATGAGGTCAGAGTTGCTGAGCGCTTCACCGCGGAACTCGGGAGGCAGCACCATGGTGAATTCTCTAAAGTCACCCAACTGCTCGCCTATCTCAACATCGCCCGTCTTGTTCAGCAGCACGCTCAGGAGGGCTTGCGTGGCGCATGCATTCTGGATCGTCTGTGCGGCGAAGAAGATGTTCTCGGAGGCAGCGTGGTCGAACGAGCCGTCGCGGGGTCCTTCGGGTGTTGCATATGGTTGATCAGTCGGGTACTTGAAGAGAAAGATTACGCCGTAGACGGGCTGGAGAGTGAGAAGCTCGGAGGGGTCGAGGGTGAGGAGCTCTTCGAATTGGACGTCTTTGACGCCTAGGTTTTCGATGAGGGAGGTAAAGACGCCCTGTCAGATATTAGCTCGTACATTTTCACATTCCTAGTATTTGGGCGTACCGCATCGGACTCAACTATAGACCTTCGAGTTAGCCATCTGGTTCATACTGAGGTGGGATAAAAGACCAACTGGTATTCCATCCACCACTCATTGTTGCGGCAGGCCTGACGATTCTCAGCAAGTCCTAGCTCGAGCTTGTGTTTTTTTGAGTAAAATGCGGCAAATAACGATAGCCTGCCTTCGTAAGAGGTGTAAGTAAGTATTGGGTAATAGAAGCCGTGACGGACTTGAAGCTTCGAAAAACAAACGACGGAGCTCATAGCCACCGACGTCTGATATCATCCGCTGCTGATAAGATAAGGAATGCCAAAGGCAGCAACAAGCTACGACACCACATCCGATGGGTGGTCACTTAATAAGGGCAGAATCAACTCTTTATATGGAAGTCTTGATTATCCTTCGAAACGCACTCTTTTTACTATAGGATCATATGCTGTCCAAGTCAATATTACAATGACCCTACAGAAACAATCGCCCACCATCCGATTTGACCACGGTATTAAATTAAACAAAACACAAAGCTCTGTAAGCGCTGGGTCCGTCAAATATTGGGCCTGCGCCCAGCTTTCTTCTGAAGAAAGTATCTCGCTAAGAAGAGAAATGCACCAGACAGTGGAAGAAACACCGCCAACTCCTTATCTTCCTTCCATCCAACGCTTACTACCAATAGCATTGCGTTGTTGGCGTAAACTTTTCCGCTCATCCCACCGTCTCGTTTGAACACGTACAAACATTATCAACCAAATACTTCACATGGTTGCACTTAAAACAAGCCTTTACAAGGGAATAAGCTGTTCCCTTGCTTGCTCGTTTTGCTGATTATTTTCCGGAACTCCTTGCTCTACCTGTCCTTCTTGGCCGTTTTCTGATGGCCTCTGCAGATTGTTTTGCTCTGTACCAGGGCTTGTAGTCGTCCCTTCGCCTCCATTCTCGTCCTGGTTGTCGTTGTTTGTATTGTTCTCATTGTTCTCTGCCGCCGCTTCGGCCTCCCTTGCTTCAGCCTCTATACGCTCTCTTTCAGCTCGCGCCGCAGCCTCAAGGTTGGCAATGTGCCTCTCCGCGACACCAGGTGCAATGCTGGCCAAGAACAAGAGCCCGGCTCGCTCTATACGTCTTACTTGAGACAGGATCCAGCTTTCTGGTCCCTGATGTTGCGCTACCAAGCGTCTTGCCATTTCAGTAGGATCCGGATCTTGTCTAGGTGCCTGGTTCTGTTGCTCTGCTCCAACGACACCTTGTCGACGTCTTGGTTGTTCGAGTGGAATCAGATTTTCGAGGTGCCGTCCTAAAGGCCGCCAAACATGGTCAGGAACTCCATTTAATACGCCAGTGCTAAGGACAAAGATGAACACGGCAATAACAATAATGGTGAGCCATCTCGACCAACTCGCATTGGGAGAGGTAAAGAACCAGACAAACAGAGCCAGGCGAAATAGAAGCCAGATTTGCGGCCACAATTGCATGAGCAAAGGCGGAAGCGCTGCCATAGGCGGATTACCTCGGTGCATCAAGGGAGCCACAATCGCCGCCGGGTCTGGTTGTGCCTGTACCTGTGCCTGATTCTGACCCTGACCCTGGGGTACTGGTTCCTGCTGAGGCGGTGCGTGCTGCGGCTGCTGGGGGAAAAGCTGCTGACGTTGCTGGTGCAAAGCCTGGCCTTGAGGCTGAATTTGGGACAGCGGCTGCGGCATCACATTTGAACGAGGATGGTGGTGGTGATGGTGGTGGTGGTGATGCCTGGCTCTTAGTTGGCTCTGGGCATCATGAATAACGTTGCCAAGAGCAGCAGCTTGTCTGAGCTGGGGGAGACTTGTCTGTGTCCGAAGCCTTGGCGTGTAATATGTCTCGGAGCTTGTGTTATTGAAGAGTAGAGCTCTCGGGCCTTCGGGGGATGAGAGAATGTAAACCTCGGGTCCTTGCCTCGCCTGAGAACTTCCAGGCGCTGCTGCAGTGGCAAATCGAGTGATCGCCGGGTCGGGGGTACCTCGTCCACTACCGGAGAAGGGAGGGATAATGGAGGGGGTCGAACCAGGCGGGCGGTTGTGAAGAGAAGTGCTCGAAGCACTACGTTGCATCATACTGGTCATAGCCGTCGTGGCTTGAATATCAGCACTCCGGATGATGTTCTGTATTTCAGCCGGAGACATTGATCCACTAGCACTGCCATTGCCCAGTTGTCCAGATCCCGTGCTCCGAATCACAGTCTCAACTTGGTAGGTTTGTCCGTTAGGTCCAGTATGCTCCCGGTAGATGGTGTGAGCTGGAGCTGGAGCTGGAGCTGGGCTCGCTCGGCCGCCGTTGTCCACTGCAGGAGCATTTCCGCCCGTTCCGTTGTCGCCAACACCGCGCATTCCCATTTGAGCTCTCGTTCGTTGGTTCTGGTTGAGAGCCCTCGTCATGGCCTCTCGTTGGATATTATTCAGCCACTGTGTCATGTTTTGGTGGTGGTGTTGGAAGGCCGCGGCTTGCTCTGGAGTATGAGAAGGGGATGGTGACGGCATGCGTGGTTGCGGAAATGGGTTTGAAGTTGGAGGCATCGAGTTTCTCCAGGGAAGTCCTGGTGGCATCTGGTATCCAAAGGCATGACCATGCTGCGGTTGCGGTTGCGGTCGTGGAGGATTCGTTGGCGGGGCAGAAGCAGTTGGACTGGGACCTCGTGCTGGTGCTGGTGCGGCAACAGGAACCGACACGGGGGGTACAGTCGGAGTTGAAGATTGGTTGTCGCGCATATCGCGAATGACGAGATGGATCGTTTGCTGATCGGCGTTGCGAAGCTGTAGTCAGGAAGAGGCGCCTAGTTAGCAAGTCATAGCCTATGCAAGCTTGAGCTTAATTCAAGATTGACGTACCGCATCAGCGCCAAAGATATCAAGCAAAGTATCCGACTCGCGAATAATGGCACGGCCGCGATGGATTAATCGCTGGTGTTCGTCGGCAGGGTGCAAAGGAAGTGTCTGGCGAATCTTGTCCTTGAGCTGCTTGACGGTGGTGTTGGCAGCAAGGCCAGGGAAAAGCAAGGGCCGGTTAACGCCAACAGACGGTGACAAGACCTGGAGGTTGACAGCCTGTTCGTCAACTGTTGAGCTCGAGGCGGTGGCGACGCCGTCGTCGTCGGCACGGGCAGCGGAAGGCATGGAAGCCATGATGGGCAAGTTTATGGCATGCCACGCCTAGTCGAGGTCGGGAGCGGTAAGTTAAGGGAGGATCAAATGGTCCAAAGTGTTGAGGTGAAGGAACGTCGAAGAACAAAGGACAGGATGGGACGGATCGACGGCGGTAAACGATGATTCAAGGGAATGTTGTCGGTAATCGACAACATGAGCGTTCGCCTCTTTCTCCCTAGTAGCTGTGGCTGTCGGTCTACGATAGCTCACGTCGTTGAGAAAAAGCACCGGCTTGTTGATTGACGTCGGTTTGTCTTGTCTTACTAACACTGAAGAGGTCGCATGTCCAAGTGAGCCTGGACCAAACAAAGAAGCAACCGGTATACGTGGCGAGTTAGATAAAATGCGAAACGGGTGAAGCTGAAGGAGAGTCAAGAGAATTATTGTATTCACCTCAAAAGGCGATATGTAGCTGGGAAGTGAAGGAGTGGAAAAGATGTGATGTTCTTAACATGGGCAATGGTCAGGGTGGCCTTTTGGTGCCTTGCTAGGTAAGCTCAGGTACGGGCATCCTGCGACATGGCGGGAAAGAGTGGACGAAGCAGTTACAGTTGCGGTATCGGTACGTACTTTCCCGCCGGTTTACGGGGGCACAGGCCCTTTTCTTGATTGGTCATTTCCCCAGCGAAGCCCCTCTTCTGTTCGTCCCTTTCCATGCAGGCAGGAACGGGCGTGCTTCAACCTCGGGGGTCGGCGACTCTTGCATCCGAGAGCTGCAGCCCACCAACCCAAGGTTAGGTAAGAATGGAAGGAGCTGTGTGCGGCTAACAAGCTTGAACAGCCGCTGCCCATCGTCATCGCTCTTTTGACGTCAACACCCTTCAAAAAAGAGTGACCTTTCTCTTGAGAGGCTTCATCTGCCTCATCAGCCATTTCCTTGGGACATCAAAATACTTCACAGCTACAAGGAGGCAGCGCTCAATCGCTGCCAGTCGTTGCCCGCCATGGCACCAACCCTTGGGTCTGGCTCCTCTCAGCTCGGCAGTCACATGCTCCGCTACTCTTCCTACACCTACAATCGCGGCGCAAACTGCTACTCACCGTCTGCCTCGCGCCACATGTTTCTGGCCTCGACAAGATCGCGATGCCTACCACGGCCTTTGGCCTCTTCAATTCGTACTTTTGCGTCCAATTCGGGCAAGAGACCGAGATTCTCCCAGCGTCTCGGCGAGGCCATGCGAAATACCAAAATTCAATGGTACCAGATCCCTGTCGGTCTAGGTATAGGATTTCTCGGTCTCGTTCAGTTTTATAAAGTCTCTGCTCGAGAGAAGGAACGCCTTGAGATTGAAGATGGACAGGAGGGCACAAGGACGCCAAAGAAGCGTGCCAGGGTCCGTCCCGATGGCCCTTGGTATGTGAATTGTCCATGCCCCTATTCCCGTGCCAATTCTAATGCAAGTCCAGGCAAGTCCAGGTCATGTCAACTCTGCCTCTCAAGGCTATCTCTAGACTTTGGGGCCGATTTAATGAGCTAACTATCCCTTACTACCTTCGAGTTCCTGGTTTCAAGCTATATTCCTGGATTTTTGGCGTCAAGTTTGTTCCCTCAGCCGATCCTCTACTGAACCTTTGCTGATAAAGCCAGCCTTGATGAAGTCGCCGAACCCGATCTCCATGTCTATCCCAACCTCGCATCATTTTTCTACCGTACCCTCAAACCCGGTGCTCGGCCCCTCGACGAAGATCCCCATACGCTCATCTGCCCGTCTGATGGCAAAGTTCTTCAATTCGGCCAGATCCAGGGCGGTGACATTGAGCAGGTCAAGGGAATGACCTACAGCATCGATGCTCTTCTTGGAAAGAACACGCCCCCGCCAAGCATCTCAGGCAGTTCCACTCCAGAGAACAGCCGATTTTCGAACTCCACCGACATTTCAGAGGAAGAAGCGCTCATCAAGCAGGATGAGGAGTTTGCTCAGGTCAACGGTATTCACTATACTCTCCCCGACCTCCTGTCTGGTGCTGGAAAGCAGGCTTCTGCAGGAAAACAAGCCTCCGCAAAGGATGAGTCCATGCCCGCATCTCCCGGTACAGTCTCCGAGGTTCGTGCTGAGCTCGCTCTGGGTGAGCGACCTTGGTACGATCTCGTGTCTCCCGAAAAAACTACCGCCCTCTACTATGCAGTCATCTATCTGGCCCCTGGCGACTACCACCGTTTTCACTCTCCCACCAACTGGGTTGTCGATCGCCGTCGTCACTTTGCTGGAGAGCTCTACAGCGTGTCCCCGTACCTTCAGCGAACTCTCCCTGGTCTTTTCACACTCAACGAGCGTGTGGTGCTTCTGGGCCGATGGCGCTGGGGTTTCTTCAGCTATGTCCCTGTTGGCGCGACCAATGTTGGTTCCATCGTAGTGAACTTTGATAAGGAACTGCGAACCAACAGCCTGTTGACGGATACGGCAGCGGATCGAGCCGCAGAGGAGGCAGCAAGCAGGGGTGAGCCCTATCAAGGTTTTGCTGAAGCGACATACGAGGCTGCCAGTCCTGTTCTGCGGGGCCATGCCCTCCGACGGGGTGAGGAGATGGGCGGTTTCCAGCTGGGCAGCACCATTGTGCTCGTGTTTGAGGCACCTGCAGGCAAGACAGGTGAGAACAACCAGCACGTCGGATGGGACTGGGCTGTGGAGAAGGGACAAAAAGTGAAGATGGGTCAAGCTCTTGGACGAGTTATTGAGTAAGGCATGGCATTATGCCACTGTACAAAGACTAAAAGACGAATTTAGCGTTTGGATACCTACAGATATATAGTTGTATACTACTCATGTCAGATGATGGTACTATGAATGTTACGGCTGCTTATTAGCTATCATGAAGACATAGTCATGAAGTTTGCACGATGGTCGACGGTGACGTAAAGTTCATACTGGTCGTTTCTATTTAAACCAAGTCTCATGTAAAAGGTTCTAATTGCTATTCGCTAAAAAGCAATCCTCCTCCATTTCAAAAACACAGGCGTCTCTCATATTTTCATTACACGTCTAAGCACCAAAGACCTTGACGCGCTCCTCGAGGGGAACGTAGTCCTTGGGGGCAGCCTCAGCGACCTTTCCACCAAAGACAAGCTGGGCGTTGAGGGTCCAGGTAGAGGGGATCTTCCAGGTCTCAGCAACCTTCTCGTCGATCAGAGGGTTGTAGTGCTGGAGATTGGCGCCGAGACCCTCGGCCTCGAGAGCAGTCCAGAGGAGGTACTGCTGCATACCGACAGACTGGTTGGCCCAGGGCTGGAAGCGGTCTGCGTAGATGGCGAACTTCTTCTGCATGCCCTCGACGGCGGCGTTGTCGATGTAGAAGAGGACGGTGCCGGCGGCGCCCTTGAAGCCCGAGATGCGCTGGGATGTGCTCTCCCAGGCCTCGGGGGGGACGATGGCCTTGAGGGTGTCGGCGGTGATGTCCCAGAGCTTGTCGTGCTCGGCACCGTAGAGGACGACGACACGGTTGCTCTGAGAGTTGAAGGATGAGGGTGTCTCGAGGGTGGTTTGGTTGACGATCTCGGTGATGCGCTCAGTAGAGATGGGCAGGGTCTTGGAGAGCTGGTAGATGGTGCGGCGGTTCTTGGCCAGCTGGATGAGGGTGTCGGCGGTGAACTTGGCGGCCATTGTGACTGATGTGTGTATAAGTGTAGGTGAAGTGTGTGTTGTAGGTGAAGTTGTAGGTGCAAGTGTATGAGTTGAAACAGACAGACCACAGAGAACCGAGTCCGAGTTATATACCAATACCCTCACTCAGCTACCTCCTAGTTACTAACCAACAGCCCCGTCCCGCCATCAGGTCCCTAGTTTCGTAAAAACATCAGACCTTGCCAGACTGTCGCAATCGCATGAAAAACCTCCACTATCTTGACTGACTAATCGGGCTTGGTCGGACGCTTAGAGCGCGAGTGGGAGGTTCCAGAATCAAAGTCGCGCGCGCTAGCTTACGGATAACAGGGTTTAGGATTGCCAACCCGGCTATGTAGTGCCCAATGCGGCAAGACTCCGGATGTCGTATATGCTACCCTAGAGATCCGAGGTGAGATCCCGTCGTCATGCCATTTAGCGCTCGATCTTTAATTTATCAGACTTCGGTTTCACTTCAACTTTTTTATTTCGTATATGTAGTAAGCGTAAAAGGTTTTTGGAAAGACCAATGCCTTTTGATGTAGCGTCGCTTTAGCCACGTCGTTCATGTTGTCTACCTAGGCAAAGTGGATTTGGAACCCAGATCCACACCGCTTCGGATATACAAATCTCATAGATTTCCTTAGCCCACGAATGTCCGACGGTGCCACCGTGCTGGCTTATCTCATGCTGACAAGCGCGCGCGAAATTGGTCAAAGTCGCCGAACGGGATGTCTCAGCTCATGTAAACACAGAGTGTGAGTGCTGGGCCTATCATATCAGGCGTGATGCCAGGAAGGGAAATATGGCGGCATGAGGCTGAGAGACTAAATTATCTGACAGGTAAGAAGGGCGTCTTGAGCTGATGTGCCTGCACTAAGTAGACTAGGCGAGCCGCTGACCATGTTGAACCCTGATGTTACTTGACTATGTGTACGACGTAGTATTCAAAACCATCCTGTTAGATATCATGCTGCTCATGAAATACATTCTCTCAATGGTAAGCCAATCATATCCTTGATACCATCATGCAAAAGATCCATGTTGGGACACTGTCAAGATCAAGCTTGAATTGATAAATCTTGATTCAACTTTCATAGATTCAGTCTCACGGCGCGGACAGAGCAGGTCTTTAATGACCACACTCCATCTCGTGCTATCGTCCGGGCCTTTCCATCCATAACATAGGCAATAATCTGCCTCCAATGCTTCCACCATCAAACAAGTAATCGATACCATGACCTTGAAACGCCGTTACCATGTCCCAATACTCCTCTGATCTCCTAGTCAGAAAAATACCAAATGCTATCCCCCTCGCTTGCGCCGCGGCCATCTATTTTGCGTCGGCTGGCAATGCCTCGTTTTTTGAACAATGCGCCCCTTCTCTCCCATCTCGTTGTAACATAAAACAAAAGTCGTCCGCCAGCTTTCGGGTTGCCCGTCAACTGGCTCGAGTAATTGAGACCGTAAGGTGGGAATGTTTACCAAGTCTCAGAAATGAACTTGCCCTCTTCCTTCTTGAGCGCCCAAAAGTTGTGAGCCTCCTCGCGCTCAAGGTTGCCCTTCTCCATAGCAACATCGCAAAGGGCTTCCTCGACACCCTCACCCATACCCTTGCTGCTTCCACACACAAAGATGCGTCCATCTATCGAGTTGACAATGTACCAAACCAAGTCGGCCTGATTGCGAACTTCTTCTTGCACGTACTTGCCGGTACCAACTCGGCTCTGAACAACACGCTTCACCTCCTCCTCATGAACACCCCACTCGCCACTGTAGATCTCGTCTACAAGTGAGTCTCGGATGCCCTGGAGAACCCAAACCTTGTTGGCACAGCTGGCCTGCTTGAGACGGCGCTGAACAAAGCCACGGAAAGGAGCAATACCAACACCGGCACCAATCAAGAGCATAGGGCCGTCAGAGTTGAACTGCTTGGCCAGAGGGTTGGCCATCAAGCCCTTGAACATGGGGATGTACACCTCAGGGGCACGTTCGCCTGCGGCCTGAGCCCGTAAAAACTTGTGAGCCTGACGCTCGAAAAATCCTGAACCCACACCAGCGCGGCAACCGCGTCGCCAATCCATAGAGTCGTGGACTGTAACGGCAATCTCGATCAAGCGGCGTTGGGCGTGCTCGCGGAGGGTGTATGACTCTGTAGGATCGTTGGAGAGAGAGTAAAATCTAGGCATGAGCTGAGCCTGGACGGATAGAAGCTGGTCCATAGGAGGGTGGGAACTGGGGAATGCGTTAAGGATCTGGGAGAGAGTGACGTGGGGACCACCGCGGAAGTCGGAAAAGATACTGGCACCCTCGTTGGAGCAGAGGTACATGAGAATCTTCCTTTCGTTGGCAGCGGTAGCGTGCTCGGCAATGACACGGAGAAGCTCCTTGGTGGGAGCATAGGACTGGATATCGGTAGTCCAGGTAAGGAGCTCACGGCGGGTGGTAATAAGCTCGCGGGGCTTGTCGTCACCCCACACGGTAGGCCAACGACCCTTGGTAGTCTTCAGGAGAACAGGCTTGTCGCGCTGGAAGCGGGGGATCATGAGAGCGTCGAGAATCTCGTCCACTGAAATCTCATCGTTGGGAGCCATGACGCCAATGGCACCACCAACCTTGAAGTCAAAGACTTCCTCTGCAGGGTAGTCGGTGATGTCTAGATCGAAGTGGAAAGTTCGCTTTTCGGCACCAGGCTTGGTGAGCTCACGAGTGTTGTGTATCTTGGCCGGGTAGACGTTGTGAGGAGGATGAGGCTGAACGAAGCGTGGGGGCACTATGGTAGTATCAACACCCTCATATTCTGGGCCGGGAACAATGAAGTTGTTCTTGGGAGCGGCAGGCTCGGAGTCGGAGCCGAAAGAGACAGCAGAATCGGCAGGGGATGCCGCTGGCCGAGGAATTGAAGTGAAAAAGACGGTTTGCTCGGGCATTGGGATAATGCCAGTCAAGTTGGCGGGGACGTTCTCGAGTCGGAGACCAAGAGACTTGAAGGCATCGTTGTCGGGTAGAGTAACATGCTCATATTCGATATCATTGCGGTCACCCATGCAGCAGGCGCCGCCACAGCAGCGGCCCATATACTCAGCCGGGGTCTCTCCGGTAATGCGCTGAATATCTCTGGCATTCTGGGCAATCAGACGTGTAGATGCTCGACGGCGGCGCTCGAGGGGGATGACGGGTTCATCTTCTTGAGAATCGGAGTCGTCTGAGTAGGTCAATGAGGGAGCAATTGAGGGAGCGCCCTCGGCCATGATGAGTTCGGGATGAGGTGGAGCGGCGGGGTTGACGATGCCGTCGATTTGGATTGCTGGAGCAGTCATGATGGGCCAAAAATGTGTATTGACCGCCCGGAAAAGGTTGTTGTTGACCGACTTGAGCGTCGGATGTAGGTGTTGCTGAATTGCTCTTCGGAGCGAGATGATCGTGACGGGTTGTACGGTGATGTAGTGGTTCAAGAATAGCGACGTCAGGATTCAAAGAGCATGTCGATCCAGCAGCAGGGGTGTTTGTTCCTGTCGACTGGAGAGGTAGGATGAATTTATGCTGTAAGTTTAGAAGGACACAGAATGCGATTGATAAGAAGCTTCCCGGGATAAACAAAGTGTAAAAGGTGTGTGGAAGGAAGAAGCTCAAGAAACCTGGAGGGGGGCAAAGGCAAAGTCTTTACTCTTGTAGCAGAGCAGCCGAGAGCGGGAGGTTTTAAAAAATGGAGGAGCGCCTCCGATGCGGGCTGCTGGCGTTGGGTTGGGGATTTCGGGTGGGGCTCCCTGGGAAGTTAGGGCGTCATGCTTGCATCTCAGGTTATCGGACATGCCTAGGGGGGTGTGCCACAACTAGGATGCTGCTGAGTCTGTACAGTACAGTAGACTACTTGCTTGTTATTGAGTGTTTGCTTCTTTTACTCCTTTATTCCTTAGGCACAAGTCAACAAGGGGATCGACCGACAACCTAACCGTGATGACGGCAGTCAGTCACTGTTCTACGGTTACAAGTACGGATCCCGAATCGAATCTTGAGCAAACCAATCACGTGTTTTCCAGAATTCAACACCCGACCTCATTTTCCCTTAGGTACCCGGGGTAACAAATCCGAATTCGAGAAGCAGGGTCAAGGTCAGGACCACGCTCAGGTCTAACTGGGACGCTAGCTCCCCAGCCTGGCGAGTGGGCTTGGCGTTCGGTCGTTCCAAACGGCAAAGATTAAAAGATTAGGTGCCGAGTAAAAGAATGTGTATAGGTACATGCTACCTAGCAGATACAGTAATTGCTTGTAAATAATGAGAAAAGGGGCTTCAGAGGCCGTTGAAAATCAAGGTCTGAAGCAGGAAACTGTGCGTCTCTGACTGTTATCAATCAATGGCTAATCAATCAACCAGCCTAATCAATCAGTCAGTGCTTTGTCTCACTTGCCGTAATCAGCCCATGTACTGCACGTGGGACAGCTAGCAACGCCCGCCTTGAGTTGCCATGACCGGAATTCCCTTCCGCAGCAACTACCGCGACAGCACAGCGGGCACATTCGAATTCATTAGTAGCCAGCTTATGCATTGTTTGCTGTTGAAATGTCGATAGTTGTTAGTAGATGCATAGACTTCCATGACGGGCTATGATCTAATCCTTGCCGATCCAGTGACTGGTCTCTTGTGCAACACTGGCCGGTGCCTTTTTTTTGATTGGATTTCTGCTTTATCAATCAGCCACTGACTGAGCAACTCTTTGTACTGACACACATACAGTCGGATCTGACGAATAGCAAGCCTCGATACATGTCCTTGGCATCTCTGTGCCCACAGGACGAAACGTCACCAGGTCGCATTTCCACGTCCAAGCCAGAGGCATTCCATATCCATTTCAATATGCTGTTTCGACGTGTCGGGTCAGCAGGACAAATTCTTCATTTCTACTATGTAGTGAGTTTAGCCAATTGGCACTATCTAGTAAAACTAAAACTGCAAACTCTGGGTTTAGGGCATGCACCCACCCACACACACACTGAACCGGCTTGTCCGACAGCGCAACTGGCTGGGCAATAGAATAGAACCTTCTGAACGAACCTCTTCCGATGATTAGGGTGCCTTCGAGTTTTCTTTCCATTGTTCTATTTTGGCAGGCTAGACACACGCCTGCATGTAATGGAAGTACTATGTAAATTACCTACAGCAAGAATCTGATCGGCTGGTGCACACGTGCATTGTATCGTACGAGCTACAGACTGATCAACGGGGGTTTTCGATTCGCAATGCTCGTTTTCGTTCACTATTTGAGATTACAGTGACTAGCGGTCAGATCTTAATACAGGAGGTATTATCACATCAACTTATGAGGCTCCAAGAAGGACAGGGGCTCGGGACCAGCAGCCGAGTACGTAGTTTATCAAACAACGACTCCAGCTTTCAGGTCAGGCCACCACGGCACTCTCACCCTACAGAGGCGCCGTCAGTTTCCGCAAATGTGGCCTGTCTTTTGATCGTTTATTCTCCCCAACAAACGCCGCAATCCTTCCCCTGCTTTTACTCATTTCAATTTTCCCAATGGCAAAGCAACAAAAGGTCAGAATCAGCTCATTAAAGTCTTCCTCTTATCCGTAGGTACCAGGTCCACAGCCGGCCCTCATCCGGTGAGCCGAGCATTTCCGTGGGCCGTACCAAGGACAAGGAAATCAACCGCCGTTTGAGGTCGGGTGGGATAACGGCGACGCCCGCAGATTGCAACCACCCCCATCTCCTTATCGTGGCTTCGTGCTTATCTGATTATTAACTACAGAGTACATACCTAGGTAGACCGGCATCGCAAAGTTTTCCCCTCCTTTTCCCTCCCCGCATTCTTGATTCGTTCAGCTTCCGTTGGATCTTGTCTCCGACTCTGGCCCGATCCGATGCAGCACGATAGATACAACAAGCTGATTCGTCTCCCCGCAATCAAGATCGTGCCAGCCAAGTTCACCATTCTCCGACAAAAACTGCCGGCCGTGATAGGAATGGGGTGCGTCTTTGCAGAGTCACATGCCTGCCCCGTTCTTCAAAATCCATTCAATGCTTTGACCTTTTGTTGGCTCTGTCTTTTCCCTTGAGTCTTGGCTTTTGGTTGGTTGCCTGTCGCCTGTTTAATCTCGCTGCTTTTTCATCTTGGGTTTCTTGCTGAACACCCCCTGCTCCGACCAATCGGATTGTCCCAACAAGCCTTGACCACCCAGTTTTATCAGATGAAGAAAAAGCAAAAAAACACAAAGTCATCTTATCAATCCCATCTAATCTCGGACCTTCATTTAGATGAGTTGCATCGACTGCACAGTGCACAGCTACCGATTTCGGAATCTTTCCTGCGGTAACTCAGACATGTAGTGCGTGCTTAATGCCCAACTACCCTTAACTAAGTTGTTGATTGCTTTGCTGGCGTTTCTATGCACTAATGTATGCCTCCACATGTAACTGCTGCTGCAGCAGCCACTTAGCATTCGGGTATACAGAATACAGCATCCGGAAGATGCAGTCAGATCATGCTACTCTTTGTTGAGTCTGCATTCTCCCCTATTTCCTTGTCTTGCTTGTCCACAACCACCGACGAGGGATCCCTTTCACCGACAGGACTTCGTATACGTATTACTATGCAACAAACGGGTTAAACAGGGGCCACGAAAATGAACCGCCTTTATTAGAGATGGTCAACGTGTCCCGTAGCAGAGACGGCGCTGTCTTCAGCCCTGAGACAGCTACAGTACCCCGGCAGACTGAAGGGTTAAGCGTCAAGGACGATCAGATAAGATTAACAGATATCACTTCTGTGGAGAGACTGTCAAGTACCGGTACTCTTTCACTATGTGCCCCGGTACCTTGACAAGGGTGTCTTCCTTCTGTCACCTTCGATCGCTTCATACCAACCCCTGGCAGCTGTACTACTTTACAGCTCTTGCTTGCTTTATTCCTGATCAAAACCATATCGCTGAGCAAGCCGAACCGAGTCTCGCTTCTATACCCCCCTTATTGATCCGAACTGCCGGCTCCGCTCTTACCGGTGTTGCTGCCGTTCTGCCGTTGATACCTTAATTGCCATGGTCAGCTGCTCCAGATCATCAAGTTGATGCGTGTTGGCTCTGTTGTAGCCCCCCATAAAGTGACTTGTCCCATGTTCCTAGTTTGAGTTGTCACCTTGCCAACAAACTCTACCATTTGAGCTCCCCACATGGAGATTCTCAGGTGATAGTATATTGGCGAATCATGCAATCAAACCAGAATGGGTCGTTCCTGGACCAATGTTAGTATCAAGGTATCATTTAGTCTTCTAGAAAAACAGGGATTATAGGGCAGATTTCGGGATGGTTCGTCCAGTAGCAACAGAAATGGAGTATCCAGCACTTAGACAACTCGCATCAATCGCGATCGGCTTTGGCGTTGCTCTTTTAGCCAGCCGGCTTGCTGAACGTCGTACCCATACTCGACCACGTAGATATGGCGAGTTTATTGCCTTTCAAACATGCTTCGCCGTTGGCTTCTGGTTGTGCCAGCCTGGGCCACTATTCTGGATAGCAACCTGCTTTGGTTAGTACGCAAGGAAGTTGGTCAATCTGGATTTAAGCATACTTCTGATGGTAGATCGCTGGACTGCATAGTGAGCTAACAAGTACAGATTACTTGACATACGAAAGGCTACTAATAAATCACCTACCATTCCTGATACCATCATTGCAGTCTGGCCAAAGGCCGTTTAATACAGTCCCGAAACTCCCTGAACGAAAGACAAGATGTTCCAAAGATCAAACACTTAATAGCCAGATGCAGCAAGCCTGGCCTTCTCATCAACAATCTTTTCATCCTTTTCATCCTCCTGCTTCAAAGGTTCGTAGCCAGGCAGCTGTCCTTTCACATCCAGAGAAGGATCTGCCTCTCCCAACATGGACTCCTTTCGAGTCTCTTGAGACTGTACTTCAGGTTCATCTGTGTACCTCTCTTGTTTCCCGGACACGATGATATCACCAGGCGAAGCGGTCTCATCCACTGCCTGAACAACGCCTCGATCATAAGCAGTCCGGCCATTGAGAGCCTGCAGCACTTCGAACAGAGGTTTGGCACCCATCGGCCAAGCAACATCACCGCGCAAGATCTTATCCGCCGTGATGCCGCGTTCATTGTAAAAGGCAGCATTGGCATCTCCACGAATTACGACGATAGTACCGTCAATCTGCAAGCCCATCCACAGCCCACGACTCTTTATGTAGCTCCACACTGGTCGAGCTGTCTTGCTCAACGCAGCCTCAACGCTACCGCCTGTCCCGACTGGCCCAATAGCAACAGAACCCTCGGCGCCGAGCGACAGGCGCGGCTTGGTAAAGGCAGCGACTTGCTCGGGTGTGTTGAGGACACAGACGCAATCGTACATGTCGAGACCAAAGACTAAGCCTGTGCCGAGGGAGCTCACGACAAAGGCGGAGGGAGGCGACCAAGTGCCGTCTGGACGGCGAGCCATGACTATGCCAGAGCCGCCGGCTAGGGAGCCATTGCAGGCTCCAGCGCGGAGGGAGTTGAAGATGGCGAGACCGGCAGCTCGTTGGAGGACATCAGGGGGAATCTTGACCATAGATTTGCGGGTAAGGCCTGTTGGGTGAAGGGGACCTTTGGCGTTGGGGGATGTAGATGAACTGAGGTCTAGAAAGGGCAAGTCAGTATGTATTTGAGGATGTGTAAGTGTTATACTCACTGGTAAAAGAGTGAAGAATGCGAGCAGCCTTGGCACACTCCTTGTCCATGCTGGCAGGCCACCATCCTTCTGCCCCTACCAAGTTGGCAGCTTTGTTGAGCGGCGAGCCGGCCTTGGAGCTGACTCTGTGAAAGCGATGGCCCATTGTCCGCTCATTGAGAGGAGATGGCTCTTGGTCTTGATGCTGGGAGTCCCGGGTTTGGTAGAGCTCGGGCGTGTCTGGTTGGATACTGTATGAAGGGGGTTGTCCAGCTTGCTTGAGGGGGTCAACAGCCTCGAAGGACTGGTTAGACGTGGAGTTGACGGTCATTTGGAAGATAACAACGAAGTGATTCAAGAGAAAGAATTGATTAGGGGTTGGTGTTCAATACTTGATAGATCCCACCTGAAACCAGTGTTCATATATCCCTATTTCCCACTTGCCAGGCTTGCCCAGCCTTATATGCCCTCACTCGGGGCGACATTTCGTCCATGTATCTCTCGCATTCTTTCAGAGCATACGCAATCCAACCCAATCAAGTCCTTTGATCAACATTGCCTGTGGGCGGAGTAGAATCGGCTGCCTGGTGAGATGGATGTGTCGTGCGTGGATGAAAGAGGCGCAGCAAAGCGCCTCGCGAAGGGCGGATTCGATGCGCGAGCGAGAGCGAGAGCGAACGACAGTAATACTCAAGAATCCAGCAACGTAAGCAATTATATAAAAAGAAGTTAAAAAGCACATGTAAGTGTATTATAAAAATATTTTTTCTTGAATTTATAATAAAGCTGGACGACTTGAATAGACAGTATTGTTTATTGCCTAGTCGCATGGGACGGTTTTGCCCTACATGGGATGGAGTTGACACAACTTTTCTAACACAGCTCAAAGAGTAAATACAAAAATTCTTACTGATG
The DNA here is from genome assembly GCA_021655895.1 of Fusarium sp. NRRL 66739. NCBI lineage: Eukaryota > Fungi > Ascomycota > Sordariomycetes > Hypocreales > Nectriaceae > Fusarium > Fusarium sp. NRRL 66739. The sequence goes on from JAJJWO010000129.1 coordinate 171,331, forward strand.
TAGCTCGATGAAGTGTAAAGATATTATTGATACTAATAAATTCAAGAAACTGATAATATCTGTTCTCGATATCTTGTGAGGCACTGATGATATCCGCCTGGAGCAGGCTCTCCCATTCTGATATGCCCTCTCTTGGAGCATCAATTCTCCCCCGTCCATATCTACTTCGAACTTGCTTAACATGATGTGCAATCGTATCTAACCAATCCTTCGATCAAGATCGCCTCTAGGCGCGGACTCCACGCGGCCGCCTAGGGAAAAGGATGTGTAGTGCGTGGACGTTGAGGAGAGAAATTGGGTTAGGCAAAGACTTCACATTGGATATAGTGCTAATTTGTTCTTTGGCTCTCATCAAACAGGTGGCTCAGACCACCAAAGTCTGCGTGGCTCAGTTGGTTAGAGCGTTGGTCTCATACAAGATATGTGTGACCTGATCATAGATCAGGGTTATCCAAAGGTCGAGAGTTCGAGCCTCTCCGCGGACAATTGCTTTTGCCATTACTTTTGCTGTTATGGCTATTGATGTTTTGGTCCATGATTCGTCTGGTCAGTCAGAACTCAGCTCCCTTTTTTGACCTCCAACCAAATGGATTCTTTGGCCCTAACGGTGTTTAAAGACTGAAAGGGTGTATAGACTTGGTTAGTTAGATATTAGGCCCTGAGTTATGTTGCAAAGACACCTTGTACTTGGATTAAAGCCTATAGGATTTGGTAAGAATAACATGATATTATGATGAGTTTTAAACTTAGGAATCAGGTTGAATTCCATTTGTTTCAAAGTTATAACCGACAGTTCTACTAAGCATCTCAATTTCAGTAAAGGAGGGTCCTTGTAAGGTCCTTTAGCCGGATATCGAGTGCTTCGGAACTTAACACCAATTGAACTTGCTGTTCCCAAAACCTCGCTTCTAAGATTATATCGCTTCTCCAAATTAAAAATAAACCCCAGGATTCCATGAATTGGATAGTATCACGGCCTGACCGCCCTGAATCTTAAGCAAGGGAGCCGTGTTACGTGATTGGCATGTACTAGCATATCCCCCACGTCATCCCAACGAATCTACCTTAGCTTAGGTAGGTAGCTTACTGTACTTACTTAACCTACCTCTAGAGCTTCAACTCCAGCTTCAACGTAGCATCATGACAATTGTACCACCATCGCCATAAACCGACCGCTCTTTTCCATCATCCAATTCCGTTCCTTATCTCCCTTAGACTCGCCTGTAACACCTGCTAAGACTGTCAATCGAACTCCGTCCCTTGATACAATCAGCTACAACCACAGCCATGTCCCCCAGCGCAACCAACTCGTACAGCGACACGGCTCGCGATAATGCGTCGGGCTTCATTGCCTACGCTCGCAACTCGGTCGATCGAGTCGTCTCTCCTGACTCTCGCCAGCAAGCTTACGACAATACCGCTTCCTTTGCTGCGTCGCGGCCCATTCTCTTTGTACGTCGTGCACCCTTGTCCTCTCCCTTGACAACAATCGCTGACACCTACAATTTAGTCCTTCATTGTCTCTCAGCTCCTACTCTCCTTTCTTCCCCTCCTCATCTTCCTGATCTTCTCGGTCTCTACCGTGGTGTTCGCCCTGGGCTCTGCTGTCGTCTTTGCGCTCTTCTGGATCGGCGTTGCCCTGCTTCTTCTCGTGCCCACTCTGCTTGTTACGTCGTCCATCGCCGTTCTCGTCTGGGGCTGGGCAGTTGGCAGCTTTGCTATTGCGCGATGGCTATACAACCACTCGCCCGTCGGAGTTCAGAACGGGCAGGTTGTCAAGAAGGAGAATGACAATTAGTTTTACGCCTACTCCATATGGCACCTTGGGATCGGGAATGAGTGCTGGGATCCCTATGATATGCGTGCGTTTTGGGATCCGTGTATGGGTTATGGAAGTTATCGGGATGGGGAGTAAGGTTATTCAGGAACCAGGAGTTTGCTCTTATTCGCAGGACAAGTAATGGGATGGGACAGGGTCAAGGACTCTTGCAATGGTGCTTTTAGTAAACGGCATAGGCAATCACGCAGTCACAATTCCATCTAGGGCAGTTGTCGACCTAATAATCCCTATTCATCATTCATGCACCACACTGGACTGACTGACTGCTCAATTTCTATTCCTCATTAAATGATCGGGACCCTTCTATCTTTGTCCCAAACGCAGTGGTACATTACAAATACAGACCCTCTGGCTCGCCCTCTTGCTTGGTACGGAGCACCCGCTCACGCGCCGACCGGAAGTCTGCCATCTGCACGCGCATTCTTCGCTCTCTGAGGGCCAGGAGACCGGCCTCGGAGCAGATGGCCTTGATGTCAGCACCAGAGAGGTCGTCCTTTTGAGAGATGAACTCCTCCAGGTCGACATCATCGTTCAGGTTCATCTTGGAGGTGTGCAGCGTGAAGATCTTGCGCTTAGTGTTCTGATCGGGATTCTCAAAGAGGATCTTTCGGTCGATACGTCCGGGCCGGATTAGAGCAGGATCCAGAGTATCGATCTTGTTGGTAGCCATAATGACCTTGACGTCACCACGGTCGTCAAAACCGTCCAGCTGGTTGAGAAGCTCCAGCATGGTTCGCTGGACTTCTCGTTCACCGCCTGATGTAGAATCGTATCGCTTTGTACCAATGGCATCGATTTCGTCAATGAAGACAATAGACGGCGCGTTTTCGCCAGCAACCTGTCCAGTTAGAAAAGTCAAGTCGTCAGAGGACGTAACATACCTGGAACAGCTGTCGTACAAGTCTCGGTCCATCACCAAGATACTTCTGAATCAGCTCGCTACCCACGATGCGCAGGAAAGTTGCCGAGGTCTGGTTGGCGACGGCCTTGGCCAGCAGGGTCTTTCCGGTACCAGGAGCACCATAGAGAATAACACCCTTGGGGGGCTTGATACCCATCTCCTCGTACAACTCAGGGTGGAGCAGTGGCAACTCCACTGATTCTCTGACTTCCTGAATCTGTTGTTCGAGACCACCAATATCGGCATATGACTCGGTTGGCGCCTTGTCGAGCTTCATCACACTGACAATGGGGTCGGCGTCATCTGTCAAAACACCGACGATGCTCACGCTCTTGTGGTGTAGAAGAACACTGGCACCGGGCTCCAGCAGATCCTTGTCGACAAAGCTCATGATGCTGACGTAGTACTCAGGGCCGGTTGTACTGCTAACAATAGCATGGTCGTCATCAATCAGCTCTTCCAAAGTTCCAACACCCATGGGACTTCCTCGCATGTCATCAACACGGCCACGCTCGTCTGCTAATCGGTCGACGTCGGCATCGGTACCAGCAGTCTGACCCTCCTTGGCCGCCTTTGCTTTTCGTAGGCGTTCTTGGTTTTCAACGTACTCCTCCTCGAGCAAAAGGTGATCGTGGATTCGCTGCATTCGCAAAAGTCGGAGCTTGCATCGGCTGGTAGGGTAGACGGCGGGAAGCTTCTGAGCGGCGCTGGTGCCACCGGCCTTTCTCTTCTTTCGACCAACTCGTGTCGTAGGTCGGGGCGGGGGCTCGTACTTGGGCTTGTCCTTCTATCAGACTGTTAGAACCTACCCCAAGAAGTTGATGCGATTTACTTGCCTTCTTGTCCTTGTCGTCACGCCCTCCTCCTTCTCCCATGCCAGATTGTCCTTGACCCTGGATTAATGTCAACAGCTGTAGGAGCACTGCAACTGGCAGCGGAACTCACCATCCTGGCAGATTTATCTCCTAGAGCTTAAATCTATATTGTATCGATGAGTTTGGTGTCGAGATTATTCTTGGGAGAATTGAGGTGTGATGGGTGAGGTGGATTGATGTGGAGGAGAGGTTGAGGTCGAGGCTCCAGGCGAGCTTAGTGATGATGAAAGCGAAACCGCCAGGCGCCAGGGAAACACGACAGCTCCAGCCTAGTCACGTGCAGTTCAATCACGTGAGAAGCTCAACAACAGGACGTCTACCAAAGAAAGGTCACAAATTGGCATATTTACGAAGCTAAGCTTCGCATAAAAATGATGATATAGACAGTGCTTCTTTTTACATATATAATGTTGGTTAAGTTTAGCATCTTTGGGAACCTCTGAGTGCCCTGGAAATTTCTTGCACTAGGTATATAGAAATGCTTGATTACAACATGTGCACACACAATAAAGAACCCAGAACCAGAGAACCACGCAGAAAATAAGAAGAAACGAGCAAGACAACAATAATCTTCAGGCTGGTCTCCTGGGGGTGTTATTCGCGACATATGATGCATCTTTGCAGATATCAAGATGGCTGAGTATTGCGCTCTACAAAGTGACTATGCACCACAAAGGTAGGAAGTGATTAGAATAGTAGAGCACGCCATCAATGGACAGCAATTTTAAGTAGATATCCCGTTCAGAGAGTACCTAGCATAAACATATCTACTCCCTTATGTCTCGCATAGAGTCTGAGTTGGAGCTGTGGCCTACCCTGAAAGACGAATAAAGGGTTCGGGTTGCTGCCGGCGGCTGTACCAGGAAATAAGGGGCTGGAAGGTTCAGCTTGACCACTGCTACCCTTTTAATCAGCCTCATTTGTCCTTGAGAGTCCTGCATCTACCAACAAAGCCGCCTCAGGTGAGGCTGACCAAGACCTTTCAAAAGCTGGCAGTCAATGAAACAAACAAACCAACCAACCAGGCCAAGGTTCAGCTTTGATCCTCGTAATTTATATATTTAAGATGAGGTATACATAGCAAAGAGGGAGATTTTATTGACTTTACACATTTCACTTGAAATCTCAACATTACAATAGGACCATGATCTATGCCCATCTATTTTTGAACAATTAACTGTAACCCAACGCCGGGCCCCGCAGGACGCTAACTCTAACTCTTAGCGGTCTCTCAGTGGAGTGACGTCGGCTTCCTCCCTAGGTAGGTAGGTGTGACGCTACGCCACAGAAGGGACAAAAATCCAGGACCCCTCCTTCGTCTGCAACTTACCTGGTGGTCTTTCTTTGCACACGAGCAGCTGCAGCCAAAGCTTACTGCCAAGGTTACCTCACCTTGCTGGATTCTCTCCTCACTTCTCCTCTCTACAACGACGAACCATTCCTACATTATTTCGACTAGGCCTAACAAATCCGCTCCAGAGTCAACCAACTATCTGCATCATGAGTACTAGGGAACGTCGCATACAAAAGGAGTTGAAGGACATCGCGGCTGATCATGACGACTCGGGTGTCTATGCAACCTCAGTTGGTGACAACTTGGCGCACCTCAAGGGCACAATACCCGCTCCTCCTGATACCCCTTACTCTGGCGGCACCTACCAGGTCGACATTCAGATCCCCAACGAGTACCCTTTCAAGGCGCCGCAAATGAGATTCGACACCAAGATTTGGCACCCAAACATCAGCAGCCAGACGGTAAGTTGTTCCGAGAGGATTGGATGGGGAATATGCTTGACAAGAGAAGGGAAAATGGAGAGCAGAACCAATACTGACTGAACTACCTCATCCAGGGTGCCATCTGCCTCGATACACTCAGCTCCAACTGGTCGCCGGTCCAAACCATCAAGACCGCCCTACTCTCCCTCCGAATGCTTCTCGAATTCCCAAACCCCAACGACCCGCAAGATGCCGAAGTCGCAAAAATGATGTTGGAGGATCCCGAGCGCTTTGCTCTCATGGCCCATGAGTGGGCAGTCCAGCATGCTGGTGCCCAACGACGGGAGATCGACCTCAGCAAGTGGCGGAAAGAAGGCGCCCCAGCCTCTGCCAAGGATGATAACGCTCGGTATGTGATGTTGCACAAAGATGGAGACGCCAGGGTGCGTGACCATGCTAACTTCGGATGCAGTTATATGGGATACAGCAAGGATCTCGTCGACCGCTTTGTCAACATGGGATTTCCCCTTGATAGCGTGATCGAAGCGTTCCTCTTTTTCGGCATCGATCGCAACGGGGGCCAAGACTACGAGCTCGAAGAGGCTTACATGGGTGACATTACTGCCAGACTGCTTGGCGAGCAATAAGTACCAACCAGAAAGGATCAAAGAGGAGGGAAATAGCGGTTCGCAAGCACAAATTTAGCATGGTATGGGAGTTAGAATGCGTTTCGGTTTGTTTTATCTGTAGTATAGACTGGGCGATGGGATGAAGCGCTGTTACTTGGGTGAGCTATTTTACAAGCTTACCATTTAAATAGCAGACCAACTCGGTAGCGATGGAGGTGATATTACAGAGTTTCTGGTATAACTCGCTTAAGCATTTGATTTAGAATTATTAAAACGAAAGATCTATATTATAAGCGTTATTTCTATAATATAAGGCTT
>JAJJWO010000130.1:0-95955 GCA_021655895.1 Fusarium sp. NRRL 66739
CCCAAGAAAACCCCCCCTCGCCCTCAATGCTGCTCACATCCCACGCACCAACCCAGCACGACCCAACCCAGACATCGTCAACAACCTTCCTCTCAGCCGCCATCGACGGCTCCATACGCATCTGGGACAAGCGTCAGCCAGGCCCCGTCGCCCGCATCGGCACCCGCACCGGCGTTCCCCCCTGGTGCATGGGCGCCTGCTGGAGTCCGTCGGGCAACACCATCTATGCCGGTCGTCGTAACGGAACCGTCGAGGAGTTTGACATTCACAAGGCCAACCGCAATTGGGAGCCCCAGCGAACACTCAAGTTTCCTGCTGGCAGCGGAGCAGTCAGCGCCGTGAGACCCATGCCCAACGGCCGCCATCTCGTCTGGTAAGTCCCCTTCTCTCTTTCTATTCATCCATTCTGACACCATCAGCGCCTCGCACGACATTCTCCGTCTCTATGACCTCCGCGAATCACGCGCCTTCAAGCACTCCACCGTCCCCTTCCTCATCATCCCCGGTCCACCTCGCGCAGGCGTCATCTCCAGCCTCTACATCGATCCCACCAGTCGTTATATGCTCAGTGCTGCCGGAACTAGAGGCTGGGAGGGTACCAGCACCGAGGTCCTGATCGGCTACGAGATTAACGTCACGAATGGATGAGTTGGCCTAGACCAGGGCTTGGATATATAATATAAACCTGGGTATTTGTCTGTTTTGGGCGCTGGAGTTTGTATTGGCTAAGGTAGGTAGTCTTGGCCTAGACAGCCTGTCTTATATAGAAGCACTCAGATGCTGATGCTAGATTTAATATGCCTCTAGGCTATACATAATATCCACTATCCACTATCCTCAACTCAAGTATTGTGTTGCTTTCCTCAACTTCCTCACTTGTAGCTTAAGCTGGTTGTTTCAGTCACTATGCGCTGGCAGCTGCAGTTCAAAAGACAGTCTTTTAAACGAATCTAACTCGGGTGTCTAGGTTACATCCCAGCCTAAACCACCTTGATCTGTACCTCAACTCTCATAGAATACAGCCCCATGTGTCCGTCTCACGCCAGGCCATACTCATACTCATACAATACATGCATCTCATCAAGTCCACTCGAAACTGATCAGATCCATGTCCTCATCAATGTCAGCCTCCATACCTGATCCCACAGAGCTTTCCCCCAACTTATAATTATGGTCGCCAGCTGCAGTATCAAGAGCCAACTGCTTTCTGCTTGCTGCGTCGCTGGACCAATAACTGGTCTCACTCCCGCCTCCTCTAGGAGTCTGTTTCACGCAGGCTGCTGGAATGGTGTACTTGGAGTAAGAAAGTGGTCCGTATACGCGGCTACCATCAGCCGCCATCGTGGTAGGCCGAAAGCTTTCCTTGATTACCGTAGGACAAGGACTTTCCTGTCCCTCTCTTTTTCGAACAAGCTCTTTCAATTCCTTGTCACGTTGTGAGAGCTTCTCAGGACTCCATTTCTCCGACACGGAGTCTTCTGTTAATCCTATTACGGCTCCTTCGAATTGAGCGGTTGAGGAGCCAGCCTCCTTCTCCAAACCATACTGAGCCAGTATTGTATTCTCGGCTTGGTTTTGCTTCTCAATATGAGTGTAGTAGCCTTGCTCCATCAGTTCTTCGCTAGTTGGCTCCTGCTGATGGGAAGGCTGCATCGTTCGAGATGAGCTGGAATGAGTAGCGACGGTAAGAGTTGTTGCTGTCTCAGGAAGGGCTGTCTGTATCAGATGCTGTTGCGTATTCTGGACCAAGCCTCTGAGAGGAGCTTGGCCACCTCGTTGGCCGCGTTGTCCACGTTGTGAACCACGTCCTCTCCCAGCTCTCCCACCTCGATTAGCCTGGAAGGCTTGCTGAGGCAACGCGGCAGGAAGACGTGGAGTCCGGAGGGGAATGGCCATAGTTGGAGGCTTATGGCAACCTCGAGAACATTCGCAGCGATCTCCACAAAGGGACCTGCATCTGTGGCCACAGTCCAGGGTTTTATCGCATGCATGTTGACACCTAAGGATGGACTGCTCAAAAGGATGGCAGGTTGTCGAACAATCATGTCCTTCAGGGCACTTGTGCTTGCAACTGCGAGTGCAGCCAGCTCCTGGAATAGTGTCCCAGTCTTCGACCTCTGAAATCTTGGTCACTCGTCCATGATTCTTGCAGGTGAGCGGCAAGGCCGTGTCGATGCATTCGTTATCAACAAATACATTGTAAACCTTTGACCACGTTTCAAAGCTTCGACTCCCTTGCTTTAAAAAGGTGAAAGCATTGCCGAAGATGTACATTCCGCATTTCGCCCGACTGGTAGCAACAACTGCCCGGTTCTCATTCTGGACAAAGCCAGGCTTGGAACTACGGACTAGTGAAAGTAAAATAATCTCATTCTCCTCGCCCTGGAAGCCGTCCACTGTTCTGACTGACCATACTCTTGTTGGATTGGCGTTCAAGAGGACAGGATCTTGGCGGAGTTTCTCGAGCAGAACGGTGACCTGACCTTTGTAGAAGGTCAACATGGTGATTTCCTTGGGGTCAACACCATTCTGCACCAGATAGCGCACGAACCGGACTATCATGTCTGCTTCCTTTGGGTTGGAATAGGAAGGGTCGTTCTTGTTCCGCTCTTCGTCCCAGTTGTGGCAGAACCAGAAAAGGTTTCTCCCTCCCATGCCTGGGACAGGCGGCCGAAGCATGGGATCGGTCACGGTATGGTGGTCCGTCAACTTGTGGTAGAAGGTGTTCACCACTTCTCGGATGGCAGGGACCATGCGGCGTTGAACTTGGAGCATGCTGTATGGCAGATTGAGCTTGACCAGCTTCTCGAACAAAGAAACATTCATGTTATAAGGTGGCCGGCTAAGTTCCCGCACATCCACTGAAGGAACCAGCTGTTGATGGTCGCCGACTAGTACGATCTGATCCAGTGAAGGATACAGAGCTGAGCTGATGTTCGCTTCTCGAGTTTCTGCTGCCTCCTCGATCATCAAAACCCGAGGCTTGAGCGCGGCAATTAAGCCGCGATACTTGGTCAAGCCGGTTGTGGTGCAGCCCAAGATTTCGATCCCTTCATCATGAATAATTTTGATGTCTTTCTCCCATCGATTGATTTTGACCTCTTTGCAAGCCGCCTGGTACTCTTTAAGCAGAGGAGGAAATTTCTCACTTCTCTTTTTGATGAGCTGCTTCCGAAGCCACCGGTAAACCCTGCCACGCTGCTGCGGTTTGATGTTGTACAGACTGGAATGTTTCTTGAGGAGTTTATCGGCTTGATAATCATCACTGTCCGCGGAAGTGCTCTCAGGAACAGAGCCAGTGACATAAAACTTGGTCAAGAACAACTCTCCATGAAGTCGTTCCTTGTCTCTGTCCTCCAAGGCCTTTGTTTCATCCAAATCAACAACATCTTGGACCTCGGGTTGACCCGTTGGAGGGCTATAGACGTATGTTTCATCAGAAACAATCTCACCGTCAAGCCATTGTACCATTGTACTGGCTGCCACGGAAGCTCCGGTGCTATCGACTATAGTAGCCGATTCCCATTCTTCGTCATCAAGGGACTCGTACTGCTCCCTGGTGATAAGCCCCTCCTGGCAGAACTCTTCGGCAGCAATGAGAAATGGCGGAAAACAACTCGCTAAAAGGCTTTGGATTCGCCCAAGTACCTCTTTTCGGGCCTTCTCACCCTTCGTAGGACCACGGTTGAGTTGAGAATTCTGTTTGATGTTGTACAGGGTCCGAGGTACAATCGCTTTGTCCTCTGTACGCCCACCAAGACGAGCAACAACGGCCTTGAAGGTCGAACATCGGTTAAGGAGCTGGTCTAAAGCATGGTTTGTCTGTGCAGCTACGATAACCGGTGGAATGGACTCATCTTTTCCACGCCCTGCTTTGAGCGTGCGAATATAGCTCTCGAGAGCAACAACTGATGTAAACGTCTTTCCAGTTCCAGGAGGACCCTGAATAACGGCAAGTTCTCGTGAAGTCATGCGATCAAAGGCCGCCTTTTGGGATAGGTCAAAGTGACTGACACTATCCGGAAGTTGAGGAACCCGACCTGGAGCTTCGTTGAGATAGGCGGCAGTATACTCCTTGGTTGACCCATCAATGATGTACTTGTCAAACTTGGATCTAGCAGAAAATGTTAGCTCGGTACCAATTATGTCAAATAGGTAAACCTACTTAAACCTCGCTGCGTGTTGCAATCCAACCATTGCATGCCGAACTGTCTCGAAATATCCACCCTTGGCCTCGAGCATCACCAACTCAACAGCGGGGTCAAAGACAGCATCCGAACAGTTTGACCAAAAGATCTCAATACAAGGCGGTGTATTGATATCCTCGTTGTCTTCGGGATTGGGCAACAGACCTCCTAGAAGGTATCTCGCCGCAACGACAGCGACGAAGCACTTTTCCTTAAAGCCATCAGGAGATAAGGCAACAAGTGTGCCGGCGGTGAGGCGAGTGGATTGCTTCCAGTTCACTTTCAACTCTGCTCGCTCTGTTGAAAAGGAAATCCGGCAGGCAGGCCCGGATTTGGCAAACAGGTAGCCCTGAACGTGCACCTTGCAGATGTAAGAAGATCATCTAAGACACGAGAATAAGTGTAAACTAACCTGAGTATAGATATAGAATTCGTCATTCTCTTTCATCTGGGGCTTGACCTTAAACTGGTTGACGGCTCGTCGTAGGAGTTCGGTACCTTCAAATCGATTAAGGTAGTATTGAAATTCGAGATAGTCGTCTTTCGTGAAGAGCTTCCCTTCCTGAGGACCTGACGGAACAGGAAGCGGGTCAACACACATGAGGTCGCCCGACTGAGGCAACTCAGGCAAAGCACGCCACGCCTTTCCGTCGATATCGGCTAACTGTGTGTCCATTACATGGTCTGTAATGATTTCGAGAGGAAGTTGATCCCTCGAGACCTAGTGCAAGTTAGCATAAGCAAGCGAGAAATGTAGTCTCACTTACATTGTTGTTTTTACCCATTCTTGCAGTAGATGCAAGAGGGCTTCCCCGGCTTAGAATAAGCTGGATTGATCTGTACCTAGGTCAACAGGGTCAGGGATAAATGAGAGCGTGTCTTTGCCGATGACAAGTCGAGTAGCCAGATGGCTGTTGTGATAGATGAGGGGGGGAGGGCAAACATGTGCGAAATGAATAGTGTAGGAAGAGAGAAGAAAAGGGACCGACAGAGCCTTTGCTTGGTACCTAACCTCGAGCAAGAGCGCTGCTCATAAACAAGAGGGAAATGCCCAGCAACTGCCTACCTATCAAGGTGGGAAGAAGAAGAAAGAAGAAGAAAGAAGAGAAGAGAAGAGAAGAGAAGAGAAGAGAAGGAAAGAGGCAACGCGTCGTTAACGCGTCGTCGTCATGATGAATCAGGATGAGGATACAGGAGGCTGTTGCCAGTTGCCTGACAGCTGTTGGCAATGCTATAGGTAGGTAGTCGCTAAATCAAAAGCGCCCGTCCAATGACGAGTACCTACCTTAGGTACTGATTTTCAGGTTGCTGCTGCCACCAAGAAATCTTGGTAGGGAAGAGTTATTGAAATCTCGAGTGGTCGTTGCCCTGATGGTATCAAGTCCAGGAGGAGAAGGAGCTGGTATTGCACGTCAGAGCATGCACGATAGCCACGAGACAGTTTTCGGCACTCACTCCTAACGAAATATCCAGTATGCGCACTTCTGAAGACTCAGGATTTGTTAAATGCCGTTGCTGTAATCAATGCCAAGTGTATTTCTGCAGTGTCGGTGCATTACCGCAGGAACGTTTATAGCCTACTGGAGGTGAAGGTGAAGGTGAAAGGTATTTGGACAGCAGGTTGTATGACAGTTTAGAGGACTTGAGAGGACTTTTGACTACCTAGATTCTATCGAGGATTTCTGCTTCGAAAGAGGGTCGTTTGGTAGCGTTAAGCGGTTTGTCGATGATAAACGGTGATTTTCTGTTCCTTAAGTCTCAGGTTAGCTCAATCTTAAGATCAATTTATTCAAGCTCCAACTCCCTACCTTGAGGAAGTGAGAGTAATGTAGATTCCTTGCCGATTAAAAAGAAATGTAGCCTTATTCATGATACTTGAGTGTCGATGTCAACGTCGCAAGCTCGTAGTTTCAGGGGCAACTCGTCTCGTCTTGTTGACACTTCTCTGTTTGACGCGCTTGAATGAGCAGAGGTCTCGAGTATCCAAATCAAAGGAACCATGCATGAATATGTTTAGATTGAAAGATGTAGGTATTGGGAAAAGAAGACGACCCCTTAAGCAGTGAAAACCTCTCCGTTGGTCGGACATCGGGAGGTGGCAGATGGCGGTACTCGGTTTGCCGTTCTGTGTCCAGCACACGCCTGCTCATATCTCTATTTTGACCTGACTCTTCCCTGTGTTTGACAGATAAACCGAGCATGGTCGGCAAAGTGTTTGTCGACGGCTTTGGTAAACGGTATCCTGCAGGACATCTCCCACGACCACCAATTAGCTCTCCAAGCTCTGGCTGCGAGGTAATACCCGCGAAACATTCTAGAAACAATGGAAGCAATCTGTCAGTACCCATTCATTCTGTAAGTCGTGTTTCACAAAGGAGGGTTTATGCTTAATAAGTAACGCCAAGTATTCCTTTAGCCTCGTGATTGCTGCTATACTCAGGAGGTCTCAGGAGGTAGGCTTGCGAACCGCGTACCCGGGACTGCAATAAGCCATGCACAACACTACAAATATCAATACCATGTGGTTTTGATAGGATCAGGATGGAACAGTCACCTTGCCTTATACATTTCTCTACTGCTTGGCCATCTTCACGTCTCAAGCACCACAAGAGAACACCAAAACAGACGGACTTTCAAGATTTCATTCCACTTGAGAGTATTCCGTATATCAAACCCACCCTCTACAGCACACAAATGACCTGTCCCCGTGATGCTATGCAGTCCCTGCCTTCTCTTACAAAAAATGCCCACACGCCACAGAACAAACCATCAGTCGCTTTTATGAGCCTGTGGTAATGGTTCAACAGACCAACGCCCCCTTTCGCCAAAAAATGCCCGCCGCATTTACCTGCTTGACCCCATTTCGCCTGGATAACACCAATCCGGATCCCGTACTCTACAACCCTGGGATATCTGTAGTAAAACACAAAGCTCGCATGTAAATAAAGCAGGGTACTTTGCCAAATAACCGGTCGACTATGAGTCCCTCAGATTATTGAAAAGCCTGCACGTTCCAGCTCAAGGCCATCTGGGAGGATAGGTCGCCCCTGCATGGGAAAAGGCCAGAAGAGAGGGTTCTCCATACTGTCCCCTGCCTTCTGGACCGAGGGTGACTGCTCCGACGTAGACAGTGACGGCCCCATGCCCCATTGGCAAGTTATGTCTCCGTCGCGCATGTTGGGGGCAAAGAAGTTGAGGCTTCCAGTATGCGGCAAAACTAAACGGTCGTACTCCTCCGCTGTCAACTTATCGACGCTGTTTTCGACATCGATATCCCACTTCTGGGCCAGATAACGTAAGATGTTGAGTGCCTGCTCAGCAAACTGATGACATGGTGCCATTTCGGTCAGATCCGAGATGCCTTGAGTGATAGCCTCGGCCACACGAGGCTCAACCTTGACCACTTTTTCCATGTCCATATCGCCGTCACCAGAGCTCGCCTTGGCTGACGTTGCACCGATAGCCAGATGCATGATAGCCGACGTCAAGACAAAATAGGGCACAAACGAAGGCGTTCTTCGTAGGGTGTAGAGAGATGAATAGGACCTCAAAAGACCCTGGATGGCGTCAGCTGCCTGTGAGCAGACATCGCGTGGCGATACTTTTGATCCGATGATCCGCAGCTTGATTAAAGGTCGGAACAAGAGTAGAATCGCGAAGTGATAATACATGCTGCGAGCGGTTAGTGAGTTCTCCAGACAATATACTCCTGGCTATACTTACTGAGCAAATAACACGGCTGGGGTGAAGTTGTGCCCTAGCCGGAGCACCTCAGGTATGCGGTCATACCAATTGAGGTATTGTGTATACATGCTCAAGAGCTCCCTGGCAGTAAGAGGTTTACCCGGAGAGTGCAGGATGTATAGAGATTGGTGTACCAGCTCGCTCAGTTCGCAGAAACATTTATATACAGACCGTACGTTGGATGGCTGCTGGCATGAGCGTTGTAACGGGGCCCCTTGTAAAGTTAGAAATGGTTAAAAATGAACCAAGCAATTAAGAACTCACCGTCATCAGTGTAAGGCACCCACAAAGACGCCTCGATATCACCTATTATCGCGGGCTTTGGGGGCAGACGAGGGAAGCAAGAACATTGTGGTAATGAGCCTGTGGCGAGAGACCATGCGCTGTAAATGTTAGTTAGAAGAGCTCAATCCCGCAAACATGGAGCAACATACTGATCTAACGCGAATGCCCCCCAGAAGGTTGCTGACTGTACTGCGACTACGTCCTCATCCCCTCCGTCCATGATTCGGTGCAATCCCATCTCAATGGCCAATCGAATGCTCTGACCAGCGTAGTACCAACTCTCCGAATCCCGTCCGCAACTAGCTTCCCGGATGGACATTATACCCAGTGCTTGGATGGTCGTGAGGCTGTGGTGATCTGTCTCCTGAGAAAATAGTCGCAATGCCTCCTTGAAAAAGTGGTCGCCGGAGGTATATGGGTCGTTGGGATTGGCACGAGACATGGGCTGGTTCGAGAAGCGACAACCCAACGAGAGAAGGGCATTCATCAAGATTGGTGAGCAGTACCGATGTCGCCCATCTTGAAAGTCTTGCAGGAAGTGTTCTTTACTGAGAGACGCAAAGGTCGGATACTCCCAGCAAAAGTATAACGCCAAGAGATGTTGGACGAGTGTGATATCGCTCGTAATGGTAGTCCAAGTTGAGGTCGGAGCTCGTAGTTCTGGTTCGTTCAAAGGTGATAAAATTTGCTCGACTCCCCGATATCGCGGAAGACCGTCTGATATTGGATCATTATGCATGCCCTCCGCCCAAGATCCCACACGGTTTTGCGGTGGCCCTCGCAGATCCGCGGTCCAGTTCATAACATCCGGGTGTGAGTTGCTCCTCGTCGATCCAGTTTGGCTATGAAAGGAGGATTGCCAGGGACTGTGCTGACCCATATCGGACCTGATGGGAGGCTGCTGAGGCGGTACCTGATTCACACCGAGACTCATGGCCGCCAATGTCCCTAATCCACCCCCCGGAAAGCCTGGGACAGGGCCCATCGTGGGCCCCTCAGGTCGGGAGGTAAAGGACGGTATCTGACCTCCGCCAGAGTGTGGTGCGCTCGCAAGCCATTCTGAGATGTTCTCAATGGATTGGCCGCCTCGAAGGCGTGTCAGAACTTCCTCCCACAACTCTGGCCTAACAAGAGCTGCAAAGACCTGGTCACTAGAGCGCTGCTTTTGGCGAAGAGTCTCGATTTCGGTTCGCAAATTTTCTTTCGACTGGCGCACGGGAATCTCATAAACACATTCGACATCTTTCTGTGCTTTACAGCGTCCGCACGGTTGCTTGCCGTCACACTATTATAAGATAGATGTCAGCACGAAAAGATACCGTGAACGCAAGCAAAATGATAAGATAAGATCAAGGGCCCCAAAGGATATAAACATCACAAAGTGTAAAACCATTCAGAGCAGGACATGCGGCGTACAAGGAAAGTGAAGCATAAAAGTTCGCCATCCAAGTTAAACGCTGTAAAGCAGGGTAAACTGAGCTGATGTCTGCTACATACCTTTGCGCGCTTTTTGCGACATTCTGTGCAAGCATTGGGCGTCACCACACCCAAGCCTCGGCGGCGTTTCGAGTTTTGCGTATGGGTGATGTTGGTCGCAGTGCCTGATGCCGTTGAGGGCGTGTTGGAGGACTGGGCCGAGGTGGGGGTCGGATTGCCCTGTGAGGAAGCTCCCCCAACTTGCGACGTTGTAGTTCCTTGTGGCGTATGCTCAGCGCTGGGTTGCCTTTGACTGGCGCCATCTGAATGTTCATTGCTGTCTACGTCCATCGCACGATTCTGAGCCTCGCGGCAAGGCTGTCGCGGGGTTATAAAAAGAACGATAGAGAAAGAAAAGGTTCGTGGAAGTCGTTTGCGGATCGAACCCGATGTCCGTCGTTAAGCTTTGTTGGCTCCGACCTTCAGCTCGAAGAGCTTCGGGTGCGATAGAGTCTCGGAGGGGCGACGGCGGCGGAGGGTATGGCGCAGTTTGACATGCTGCGAGGGAATTGGTGATGGTGGCGTCGAAGTTCGAGCTTGAGATTGAAGCTTGAGCTGCTTTCTTTCTTTCTCTGTTCGTCACCGAAGCTGTTTGGTATTGGCAGGCGAGGATAGCTTGTGCTGCTATAGCTCCTGCTCTCGCTCTCGCGTCACGGCTTGTGGCGGGGAGGATGCAATGCGGAGACACAACGGTTGGATGGTCCAAGCTCTCGCAATCGAATCGAAGCCAGTCGCAGCGAGGTTCGATTGCTCGGTCAAAAAAGTTCGTCGGCTTTGGCTAGCAGAGAGCGAGCTAGCTAGGCGTAACCACACTAAAGATGAGCTGTGAAGCTCGCAAGATGGCAGGTTTGTGGTTAGTAGGGGGGTTTAAAGGAGAATGTGGCCGGCTCCGCGAGGTAAGGGAGAAAAGACCAGCGTGCGAAAAGTCCGGGGACGATGGCGCCTCGAAGCGCTCGCAATATCGCTCTTCAGGCCTTGATGGATTTCGCGTTCGGCAAAGAGGGAACAATGGCCCTGGTCGAGAAAGTAGACTTAGCGTCACTCAGTCAATGATGGTGCCGGTAATAAATATCACAAACCGTTCGCTGTGGTCCATGCACGATGCGGACTAGCGACTATCGAAGTAGGCGTATCGTATCGTGGCCGATGACGATGGTAAAGCAAATGTAGAGAGAGGGAATAAAAAGAAGAGAGAGCGGAATTGATGCGCAGACAACGGAAGCCGATTCTTTCGAGGACAGAGAGGAGAAGGAGAGACGGAAAGGCGGGAAGAGTTGAAGATTGGCTCTGTGCTGCGATGGAAATTCTTTGCGATTGCGATCACGATCAAGGCTATCGCTGCAGTCGAGTCCAAGTGTCGGCCCGGCTTAGACAAATGATAGAATCGCGGCGAAGCGTTTCGACTGGTCGCGCCTTGGACCTTGGATCCTTTTTCTTTCAAGACCTTCCTTGCTCGAGTATCCGTTTCCTCGGTGATTTTCTCCTTCAGGTTATGAATATGTTTGGCCTGAGTAGCGTCTCTGGCCAATCGGTTGTTAACAGAAATCAGGTCTCTATCGCACACGGCTTCATCTCGTGGAGCTAACGGTTTGAAGAGTCTTGCCGAGTAAAGCGAAGAGGTGGAGAGTTCAAGGTAGGGAATTATAGTATGATGTGAGAGTAAGGAGCTTTTGCTGCCCGAGGAAGTAGGTATGTGATGACGGGGATCGTTCCGCTTTTGGTGGCCTAGGGAAAGGACGAACTTTTAAGTTCTGGCTGCCTAAGTTTTGTGGTGTTTGTAATCCAATAGACTAGCAGTAGGTAGACCTTCAACAGCTTGACAACGGTTAGAGTTCAAATTCGAGGTTCAAGTTACAAGCAATGGAGGCTGAGAGGCAATGTTATCAATAAATCGTCACCCTGCAGTTGAGGACTAAACGAAGCCTTCGTGCGGCCCGCCTCTTCTTGGTTTCTTGCAAATCCTTTCTGTTTGACGGGTTTGTTGTCTTAGAAATACAATTTTGCTTACACCTTCTTTGCTCCCCTCACCTCTTGGCACCTCCTACTGAGTCGTTAGGTATTGCAAGCCGTCTCCATGCTCGATCCAAATTTACATCTTAGTCACCCCCGCTATCCAATTGGATCGGCACGAAACTTTCCAGTCGCACATCCAACCTGGGATTGGCATCTGCAGCTCAACCCCCTGGGCCGTTTGGCCGTCAATCACGACTTTGGGTTTCGCTCCAGATATGGAATAAGACGGCACCTGGATCGCGATCCAATGGGACTCTCCGTGAGGGGAAAGGGCCTCAAGCCCCTGTGAGGATGATGTCAGAGGCATTGGCGTATTGAAACACACCTCGGTACTGTACCCCAGAATACTACGATGAATTTTGTTCTTTTGATCGACAAAACCCAAGGTACGAGTAACATCTTGGCAGTAGCTGTACCTAAAGCGTAGAGGCCCCGCTTGTTGATGATTCCAAGGTCCCCTATTCTGAACTATACCGTGTTTCAAACAGTTTACGAAGCCAACGCCAAGACAAACAGCTGCGGCTGCGGCAGAGCGTTGTAGGATTCGGTACCTTAGCGTTTCCTTGCCAAGTTTGAAGCCTTCTCCATGACAGCCCGCTCTCCAGCTCTGTAGGTGTCTTCGCCTTACCTTATCCTAGGTAGGCTATCCGTCGTCTGGCCCCTCCCCTTACCCCACAGTACGTCATCAGCTTAACTTTAGTTAGGCTGGACTCTATGATCGCCGTGTATCGACTTCCTAGCGTCCATCGTCAGCTACCATGAAGCTCCTTTCACTCAATCAAAGCAACTCTCTGACAAAGGAGGTAGTACATCACTGCCATATATAGTTGATTGACAATATTACCCCAACATCCCATCCTATCCATGATATTCCATGTTATCCGTGGTTTTCAAAACACCACCCAGCCGACCCCTTTGTATGCGCCCCAATACCATGCATCCAGCATTGTTATACAGTCTTGTCGTTTCTTAGTTACACAAGAAAAAGTCGTATACACCCCATTCTCAACAGGTCACTAAGCGAACGGTTCCCGTTTCCCCTTGCTCGGACTCCGATTGTATTTGATAGGACTGCGTCCTCGCTCTCCTTTGCTCGGGCTTCGACGACCCGAAGGTGTGTAAGGCGCTGCTGCAAGAAGCGGCTTCATCTTAGGCGGTGAGCTGTCTGTGTCTGTGCCGTCGTCGAGCATCGCATGTCTCTGCATCCTTGGCGTCTGCACCGGAATCCACATGAATCCAGGCCCGTTCTCTGGAGCCATTGCCGGGTCGTGAGACGGAGCTGCTGGCTGAGACTGAACTGGTGCCGCAGGCTGCTTGTTGGCAGCATAACTACCCAGGAAGACATTGTTGGCAAATGCGCAAAAGATGAGCACGGCAAAGAAGAAGCCCTATTCATCAGTCAGCTATGTGAAATCGTCCAGTAGAGGAACAACTTACCCAGGCCTTAAGATTCATGGCCTCAGAAAACTCGTTGATGATCTCGGCAATTTGCTTGGCTGTGACCTTGACCCTCATGATGGATTCTGGATTCTGCATCATGCAATCATACCACTCATCGCACATGGCTCTGAGCGCGGGTCGATCCTTCTTGGAACATTCGTTCATGGTGTATTGGGTCTGGCATTCGGTAATCTTGCTCATGATCTCAAGTCGTGCGGTCTCGTTCGCGTTTTGGATATCCGATTTGATGGTGCCCACAATTGACCATCCAATGTAGACAAAAATGGAAACCAGGAAAAAGTTGACTAGTAATTGCACCCATCGATACAAGTTATCAGGGGCGTTAGGGTGCTCATCTAGCATGTGAAATAGGGATCCCAAAAATCCCTTGGGCGGTTCCTTTGGCTGCTTCTTGCTGCGCGAACGTCGTTGTCGTGGGGCGATGCTATCGTCTGACTCTGAGTCGGAGTCTACCCATCGGTGTCGAGTTATGCTACCAACATCCTTATCGAGGTTGTGTCTCTTCCGCTTGCGGATGAAATCAGTGACAGACAGATCCCGGTTCGCTCGAATCTCGCCCCTGCCAGGTGTATGCTTTCTGACCGAAAAAGGAGTTTTGCTGTATCGAAACGACTTGTCGATCTTGGAGGGGCTTGTCATGCCGCTCATATTCACGTCGCTCATGCGGTCTGCTTCAGGAGTGTCGTTTGGAAACTCGGATGCTTCTGTTGGTGCAGGGCTATCCTCAGCACCAGAAGCTTCAGACAGAGCTAGCTCGTCAAACGGTCGCCGGGGTGTTGTGAAGGCAGGGTTTCGGAACGGAGGCGCGGCAGCTTTTGAGGGTAGCTGAGGAGTGAAAAAGGAGGCATGGGGAGGTTGAGGTTTCGCAGGTGTACCCAGGTTAGCGAAGGGGTTCGGCCGTGAGCTTGCTTTCGATGGTGAGGCGAAAACTGCAAATCAACGAGTTAGCTGGTTGTTGCTAGATGCTGCCACTGCTGGAGCGGGTGAGCTGCACTGCTGATTCACATAGTCCAGCAACCTTGAACTTACCATTCTGCGAGTTACTTTTGGCTGCATGTGTAAAAGGGCTGGTGGGATCGAAAGGGCCACTGTCCTGGTATTCCCAGTCCATCGGGCCTTCATAGGTTCGGCGATCCATGATCACTCGACAGCTTTGAAAGAGCTCCAAGAATTGTAGGGGAAGGGTTCATAGACTGGCTGAAGCCGATAATGAAGTCTAGACGTCTTTGTGAATGGGAGTAATTGCTTGCCAAATCTGCATCTGTTAATTGTCAATGGCAACCAAAAAACCAAAGTAAACAAAGGGTGCGGGTCCTGCCGCAGGCTAATTGGGCGGTGCTTATCGATTATGTCAGCAGTAAAGAGCGCCTCATGTGGCGCTCTCCTCGGACAAAGAAAGTTGAAGCTTTGCGATTTGTTCTCTTTTACAAAAATCAAAGCCGCGCAGCAAATTGTTATCAGCAGACCTTTCACAAAGAATATTCACAACATCAGTGAGGCATTCCCGGATTTTCAGACCAACAAGTGAACTCTGGGCTTCCCAAACGCGATCTATAACGCGACGCCATGTCCGAAAGGGATTCTCCCGTTGGCGAGCACGCCAACGAGCCCGTCAATGATGGTCAAGAGCAGGAGTACGAGGAGGCTGTCGCTGCTGCCGACTCCGATCGCGAATCTGATGCGCTATCTGAAGTAGACGAGGACCAGTTCGAAGATTACGACCCCGAAACTGCCAACATCGAAGACCGCCCCGTCGACATTGACGAAGATGTTGCTCGCACATTGAAGGCGACCAAGCGGAAGCGCACAGAAGGAGAGGCCCCAAAGAAACCCCGCGAGGGCCGACGAGACAAGAAGCGCCGAGATCGAGATGATGATGTTGAGATGGACGATGCTGAAGACGGTGGTAAAAAATCGCGACGATCGAGACGCGCTGCCGGCGACGGAGAACGACGTCCTCGGGCAAAAGCTGCCACCCCAGAGCCTGAAAAGGAGGAGAACCTCACACCAGAGGAACGACGAAAACGGGCTATTGACCGAGCTCTGGACGCAGCGATCAAGAAGCCCAGCGGTCCCAAGCGCAAGAAGAAGGATGACATCGTAGGTGTTCAGATGCACACAACCCGATGTCTGTGGCTAACGATTATCTTTGCAGGATCTTGAGGACGAGATCGACGACCTGCTTGCGGATCTCAAAGTACAGATGGAGCAGGCGTGTCAGGCCGATAACCAGGCTCGTGAAGCTGGGCAGCCAGCACTTCACAAGCTCAAACTGCTTCCTGAGGTCACGGCTATTTTGAACAGAAACAATGTTCAACATGCTGTTTTGGACCCCGACACGAACTTTTTGCAGCATGTCAAGTTCTTCCTGGAGCCTTTGAACGATGGATCACTTCCGGCATACAACATCCAGCGGGACATCTTTGCGGCTCTTTCCAAGATGAACATTGAGAAGGAAGTACTTCTCAGCAGTGGTATTGGAAGGGTTGTTGTCTTCTACACTAGAAGCAAGAAGCCCGAGCCTAGTATCAAGCGAATCGCCCAGAGACTTCTTGGAGAATGGAGTCGGCCTATTCTGAAGAGAACCGACGACTACAAGAAACGACAGATCGAGACTCGCGATTATGACTACACGTATGTTGCTCTGCTACGATATCTAGCTTACGTACTAACTGAGTATCTTTAGGGCGGCAAAGCTTGCACAACGCCAAAAGGCAAACACGCAGTTCAGCCTCTCCCAACGTCCTGCACTCAACGCAAAGGATGCCGAGCGCGAGCGTGTGCTGGCTCCCTCGCGCGGCAACAACTCGGCTCGCATGGTTAACCTCCCTTCGAGCTACACTGTTGCGCCTCAGAGTACTTATACTGCAACCCCTGGAGGCTCCAACCATCGACCTTTGGGTGCTGGCGGTATGGAAGCGTTCCGCAAGATGACCCAGAAGAGCAAGAAGAGGGCTGCCTCAGATTGGTCCGGCTGAAGCTTGCTATTCGTGCTTATTTTGGAAGCATTTGTTGGCGAGCATACAGGTTGTAAGCTACTAGTTGATATCAAAGACGACACGACGGTTGGTGCCGGCGGGTTTGGTTTGGCGTTTCGGGCGTACGCATATTATTCTATCAAACTCATACAACGAAGGCCATTCACCAGGCTAATGCAGATTGTTATTTTCATAATGATGCGTGATCCTAATTTTTGTGATATGGAGACGGGTTGATCCAGGTTCTTGGGGCAGCAGATGACATCGGTGATCCCTTGCCACGTGCCTTTTGCGTGCGAAATGTGCTTGACACATGAACGAAACACGGGAATGGCTGATCGTGATCGGTGAGTTGGTCCATCGTTTCCAAAGCTCTAGAACGACCATATGACGAGGCAACCTCGGTCCATCGCTTTACAGAAGATAGCATGAGCCTACTAAGAACCTAGTCCTCGGAAGATCTCACTCCACAACTGTGTTTTAGGATGTGCTTTGATGAAGCCCAAACTGTACACTAAATCAAATCTGAATTTTTGCAGTATTCAGATGTATAAAGATAAATAGAGATGATAGAACTTGAGATAAAGTAAGCTCGTGTAAGTGGAACACCACTTCACGCTTAGAGGGATTACGTGTCAGGTCCTCGTACTACGGAGCACCGTCCTGAATCAAAACAAGCCTATTCCTTCTACTGGACTTTCACGATGAGGTTTCACGACTTGGCTTTTGGTAAGGGTTCCTTGGTGTGTCCCTGGACCAGAGTATTCTTGAACAAGGATGCGGTGACGTCAGGTCGGGTATCGACAGCCTAAAGTTAGTTAAAGAGGCTGGAGCCGCTTAATGGATGCGAATACGGGATTAAGTGTTCTGTGATAATAATGATCAACAACGACGGAATTATGGGTGAGGTGATGAAAGACTACTAAGTACAGTGTCTGATGTGAAGCATAAAATAACTCCAATCATCAAAGTTGGCTGAATTAAACACCTACCAATAGACCCTGCTCACCAGGCCTGGAGATAACCTGGAGGTGAGATACCCCTGGTTGGCAAAGTACCCCACGTCCTCCAGGTACATGTGAAATGGTGAAGGATGGCGTCAGTCCCTCAGAATATGCGCGCGCGCTATCACTTTAGCGCCGCATGCAGGAGTATCATTTTGACTGCCGTTACTCCAAATGCCGCTGGCTGACCTGGCGTTCCACGTCGGTTCCATCGCCCAGGCACAGGGGATCGAAGTTAGAAGAACAAGTTTCTGCCATTCTAGTGCTGCTACGAAGCTCTGTGTCGCTTCGTCATTATATTGTCAGTCAAACGTTGGACTAGTTCGTCGCGCGGCTGTAAGTCGATGCGATGCGATTTGAATGAACATTCGCGTACATGCTGCCGAGCGTTATTCCCTGAGGCTTTTGTCTTTGTCGTGATTGTAAGGCTTCGTAGTCGGTCTTGAATTCAGTGCGCTTATGGAAACCCGCCAGACTCTCCATTGTGCCTGTTGCTCTTGTTGTGATGGGATATAATTTCTCATAACAAATATGTGGCCGCGTCCACGTTCTGCGCTAGGTTTTAGGTCAAGGACAGATTCTTACTAGCATTGCGCTTGTATCTGTAGATGGAAGTCGTCGCAAATTCTGTTGACCCGTTTCTACCGCAAGAACCTCACCTCACTCACATCCAGCAGGTTTCCCACTTTCCCGTCTCATCAACCCGGACCCTTGCCTCGTTCCTTTCAGCGGTGTTCCTCTTGTCTGCCCCTCTTCCTCTTCTTCTTTCATCTTCTCTTCACCATTCTCATCCATCCCCAAGATTCTGTCTAGACGTCTACAAGAAAGCTGTCGCGGCCTGTCTAAGCCCCGTCGCAAGTTCATTACTCGGTCAACCGAATTGCATCCAAAAGAGTTAGTCATTGGGACCATTTCCTTGGCCCATTGACAGTACCTGATTGATCCTGGTCAGATTGCGCCGTCACTGCGCAACATCTTTGATTCGACCTACTACGTACTAGGTAGCAAATCTACCTCGACGCCACTGCCGCACCGCGACCGCAATTACCATTTCATCTCCCCGATTATCCCCCCAACATCTTCGATAGCAATCATCTGAGCGGCTTTTTATCATTTACTTCTGGATTCACTGCTGCGAAGAACAAGACACTTTTGCGACGCATTCCGATCGAGCACTTACAAGCACAAGCACCCCTCTCCCCCCACTTGACTTCGAAGTTGGATCTTACCGAAGCCCAAGACCTGTCGCATCCTCCACTGCGATCTCGTTACGATAAACCATTCGACGAATTTACGATACAGACCATTGACGACTTGGCGACATCAACGCCAGATATATCTCAACTTTGAATTAGAACATAGACTCTGTACTGTCGCGCGCAGGCAGAATTGATCAACAAACCACAATGAACGGCACACAATCCCCCGACGCCCAAAAGGCTTCAAACGGACACAACAGCAACAGCAGCAGTCTGGCTGCCAAGAAACGCAAGAAGGACGGTCTCAAGCCTATCATCACTATGGAGGGTGCAAGCCCTCAGCCAGCTGGGTATGTATAACAACATTTCTTCGTCAGTCGCATTTCGTTTTGTTTATTTGCTCGCATCACCTTGACAACACTGCCTACTCTCTTGCTTCCCCTTTACATCTACGCCGGTTTACACCTTTGCTATCTGGAGAGATATGGCGAATGCGCATTGCTTAGCTGCTTGCTTCAAGAACTCTGGTTCACAGAGTTTGCAAGCTGCGACCCAAGGATTGTCCAGTTCTCCCTGTTCGCTATTACAAGGCCGTGTATCCCATGTCATCCAGGAACCCAATGTCCACCAGGGTGGTTGATGTCGGCAACGCACATCGCCAGGTGTCTTGAGGATGCAAGACCAGAGTCTTATTTCCGGTTGGCGGAGGGGAAATGGCAGTCTCAACAAAGGATCAAGCGCCATTCCAACGACGCTCAAGGGACGGCCAACAATACATGGCGCCGTATTGCATCACCTTACAGACGACAGAAGACAGAAGCGGGCAGTGAAGCAAATTGAAACGAGTGGACACTGCTCACCCAGTAGCTTTCCCCCCTCCGCCATGCTGGAGCTTGGGGCCCGTGGGCTTGGGCTTTGATAGGAGGACAGGACCCCATAAGTTTTGGGCATTCACCAACCCTGAATCACTCGATCGATCACTGGGTCCTCTGTGCCTGACTTGGGCCTGCCTGGATACTGGCGCAGTCAGTCACTTGGTCTTTGCTGTTCCAAGGTGGTATACCTGGACGGGCTTTAGCTGGCAAGATGAGGATGATACAGTAGAATGTGATAGTGATGGTGGTGGTGCTCATGTCTGTCTGATCTGTTACCACCTGACTGACCTGTTTGCCCCTCTGCCATCACTCTGCATTCTACTTGCACGTTCCTTGTGTTTTGGGGGCTTCTTGGCGAGCTAGACTGTTGTGCCATGAGCTTCCAAGGACCCTTTATTCGTCGGGCGGGACGCTCCGTTTTGCGCCGCGTGCCAGCCATCCCATGGTCTTTGAGAAGGACAAGCGACTACGGATCGGCAAAGACGCTGAGAGGAGAGTCAAAAAGAAGACGAGAAACAAGACAAAACCAAAAGACAAGGAGCACGCCCCCAAGCCCAAGCGGTCTCTTAATCTCCAACAAATATCCCTTGTCTTGTCTTGGCTTGTCGTTATTATTTTCTCCTTTCCTCCTTTCCTCCCCTCCTCGTATTGTTGTTCTCTGCCCAGATTTGCAGCCGCAACCGCCATCGTCGCCCAACCTACTACGTCTTTGTCATCTTCGTCATTTCGCCCAGATCCTTGCTCTCTCTCTCCCTCGTTCTTCTTTATCCCCCGCTCATAACCCGCCACACCACTCACCGGCTTGCCTATCGCGTCCTGCTCGCGAAGACTATTTTACTATTTTCTCTTCCCGGTTGACCTGAGCCCGCGTTTCTCAAGACAAGGACGAAAGAGAGCAAAGAAGCAAAAACACACAATTTGTTACAGCGCAAGCTGCGCCATGTGAAGTCACCATGAGCTTTCTCAAAACAAGGTTGCATTCCCCCTGTCCCGCACATGCACATCCATTACAGTTTTCGCTCGGCCGTTTGCTTCTGCTCCCGGCAGTTCAGAGTCACTGGAGCTTCGTGTTGATGGTCTTGACTCGTTGCTACATACTGTCGTGAATGATGTTTTGATGCTTCCCCGCCATTTCACCTCACCCAAGCCCAATCCGGCAAAGGTCCCCCACCACGCGCAAGGCCATCAGCTCTTTCGCCGCCGTCACTCTCTCCTCCCACCAAATCTTGCGCCCGTGGTTGCTTGATCCGATTGCATTGGCTCACGCGTCAATTCCAATCCATCATCTACGCATCGCGTGCGGGCGCTGATTTTTGCCGCATCTAAACAACATCATATTGGGCCGAAACTGACCTCCTTCTCCTTATCTAGATCGCATCAACTCTCGGCCATGGCCCACTCCCCCTCTTCCTCGTCCGTCGACGACGCCGCCGAAAACACTGCTGATGAGGAGGATTCTGAGGATTACTGCAAAGGTGGCTACCACCCAGTGCAGGTTGGGGAGAAGTTCAAGGATGGAAAATACACCGTTGTTCGCAAGCTGGGATGGGGTCATTTCTCGACCGTCTGGCTCTCCCGCGACAACACCAACGGCAAGCATGTCGCCCTCAAAGTCGTCCGTTCCGCCGCACACTATACCGAGACCGCCATCGACGAGATCAAACTCCTCAATAAGATTGTTCAGGCCAAGCCTGATCACCCCGGTCGCAAGCACGTCGTGAGTCTCCTGGACTCGTTTGAGCACAAGGGACCCCATGGCACCCACGTCTGTATGGTTTTCGAGGTTCTTGGCGAGAACTTGCTTGGTCTCATCAAGCGCTGGAACCACCGCGGCATTCCAATGCCCCTCGTCAAACAAATCACAAAGCAGGTTCTCCTCGGCCTCGACTACCTTCATCGCGAATGTGGTATTATCCACACCGACCTTAAGCCAGAAAACGTTCTTATCGAGATCGGCGACGTCGAGCAGATTGTTAAGCGCGTCGTTAAGCCCGATGCCGCCGAGAAGGAGAACAACCGCAATGGTCGGCGGCGTCGAAGAACTCTCATCACTGGCAGCCAGCCGCTTCCGTCCCCTCTCAATACCAGCTTCAACCACACGAACCTCTTCCCCTCCCCGAACCCCCACTCCAGTCTTGCTGGTGTTTTGAACGAAGGTAAGCCGTCACTGGATCATTACAGCCGCCCTGAAACCTGGATTAAATTGGCTGACTCGCTTTCACCAGGCAAATCATCAAATGAGGCATCTCCTAAGCCATCCGACGATGCCCAGAAGCAGCGAGAAAAGTCTGCGTAAGTAATCCAGCATCACTTGTCACCAGCGTGCTGCAGAAGCTAACAGTTTATCCAAGCGACCTCCTGAGCCGGGAAGTTTCTGGCATCTCTCTCGACAAGTCAAACTCGCCCTCTGCCTCAACAGGCGAGAAGCGCAAGGCAGAAGACGCACATGCCTTTGACGTTATCAGCGTTAAAATTGCAGACTTGGGCAATGCTTGCTGGGTCAATCATCACTTTACCAACGATATTCAAACGAGACAATACAGATCACCTGAAGTGATTTTGGGTTCGAAGTGGGGTGCTAGTACCGATGTTTGGAGCATGGCAGCTATGGTATGATCCCCAACTTATTTGAATGAGACTGCCATTGGCTTTGACAGGACTTGACTGACCCTTTTGGCTTTTCAGGTGTTTGAGTTGATTACAGGCGACTACTTGTTCGATCCCCAGTCAGGCACAAAATATGGCAAAGACGACGACCACATTGCCCAGATTATTGAGCTTCTCGGGCCGTTCCCCAAATCACTATGTCTGAGTGGAAAATGGAGTCAGGAAATCTTCAACAGAAAGGGTGAGCTGCGGAACATCCATCGACTGCGGCACTGGGCTCTACCCGACGTGCTACGGGAAAAGTATCACTTCAAGGAGGATGAAGCGAAGCGCATCGCAGACTTCTTGACCCCGATGTTGGAGTTGGTGCCCGATAAGCGGGCTAACGCTGGTGGCATGGCAGGCCACAGCTGGTTGGAGGACACACCTGGCATGAAGGGGTTGAAGATTGAGGGCTTGGAAGTGGGCGGCCGTGGCGAGGGCATCGACGGCTGGGCGACGGAGGTGAGGAAGAGATAAAGGGGTTATAGACGCGTCGGGCATGTCGAATACAGAAAGAAACGAACCAAAGTCGACAGTCCAGGGCACCATATGACATGGATGACTGGTCTATTTTTTGTTTGATGATGCACAAGAATCTTTGCGGTGCTGCTTGTGTACCTATCTCTTTGGATCACAGCATCCCCTCAGGGAGCCGCATGATGACATTTGTTTGACAGCGAAAGACGCATGCTTCTCCCATATGCTAGTGTTAGAGTCTCTGTGTATGGGATTGGATTTTGCCAGCATGGCATCTGTTAATACATATTCATGGATGACAATATTGTCTAACAAAAGCTGAGGGCGGTGAAGCATGACTGTTGGGCATGGATACAGGGTATACACCTGGGAATGGTAGATATAACGTGATTGTACTGGCATGAATGAGGGTTATGATGTGACGAGAATTAGAGGCGTCGAGTAACAGAAATAGCAACAATGGTTTGGCCACGCACAACGGCTCAGATAATGGGATGAAGTCAAGATGAAAGATGTCCAGTAGGCATCAATTCCCACTAAAATAGGAGTCTTCTATCTACACAGCGGCATAGGGTCTGGCTGGAGAACAAGGCTGAGTTGATTCAAAACAAGAATAACGTTAAGATACATTTCCAATGGAGGTCTTTAAAGATACATATTTCATGATTAGATGTCCTGAACCCCATTCCCGTATTTCATTAACACCATAGGTGGTGTTGATATAGAATTACATGACGAATACAGCTCATTTCTTCCCCTTGCCTCGACGCTTCCTGACACTTGCTGCAGGACCATCGTCCAGGTCTTCCTCCTTTACTGGTTCCGCACTCAAGTCGATACCGCCATTGCTCGACGCCGTGTCCTCGTCATCGGCAGCATCCCTGGCAGCGTCGAGAACCTCGTTCACGATGCGCCTGCCTTCGTCAATCTCTCCATTGAGAGCGCCGCAGGAAATACAGCGCCATTGTCCGACCTCAGTCAGCGTCTTGGTTCCAGGGGGAGCCTGGCCATTGACGAGTCGGCAGTACTTGCAGATGAGTACGATGCGGTTCTTGGGAGCGGTTTCGTCTTCGCCCAGGAGGACGTCAAAGATGCGATCGTACCAGTGGGTTTCATTGACGCCGTTCGAGTACGAGGAGTAGCCGGCTGGTAGTGGTGGAGGCTGGGGGGTGCCAGGGCGGAAAGCAGGAGGAGGAGGTCCAGAGTATTCGGCATTAGGTGCAAAATCAGCACCAGGATCCAAGGAGTTGGGGGCTGGTACGGGAGTATGAGGGCGGTGACCGTCGGGACGCTGGATGTTGGCTGTAGGAGGAGGGGGCAAATGCGTTCGGCCTGGAACTCCTTGCGCAGGAGGGTTGGGTCGCTGCTTGCTGGGCGTCTTTTCGTTGGCATTCTCCTCGCCATCCTTCTTCTTCTTGCCCTTGGACTGGCCCTCAGCCCCGCCGTATTTCTCGATCAGCTCCATGGTGGAGTCATATTTGGTGGCATCCTTGAGTTTCTGGATAGTCTTTGCGCGCTCCTGCTGGTGGTCCTTGAGGCGAGCGCTGAGGGTCTCGATGCGAAAGTTGTAGTATGCGGCGAGGGTTGTGCGCGTGACATAGATGCTGTTCACGGTCATGGTCAGTTCGCAGGTCTTTTTAGAGGGTGGAAGGGGGGACTCACAGCACAGGACCGCCGGTGAGACAGCCCCATTCTACAGCGCCGAGGTTGTTATAGCCGATGACGAGGAGGAGAACGATGGCGTAGACGAGGTAGGCGAAACTCAGGTAAAGGGTCCAGATGACGCGCGCGCGGCGGGAGCTGGCGCGGACTTTGTCGAGGGAGGCTTGAGTGTCGGTGATCTTTGTCGAGAGCGCGGAGAGGGTCTTTTCAAAGGAAGCGGTTGAGGAGTCGTCGCTCTAGAGAGAACATATCAGCGCCTGGATACAAGTCATGCGCAGAGTGGAAGACGCACCCTCCAGGGCCAAAAGGCCACCATTTTGAACAAGGGACGACGGTGGGGGATGGTGGTTTAGAGCATATAAAGGAAAGACGACAGAGAGAAGGAAACGAAGAAGATTAAGGAAGGAGACGTCCAGGAGTTGGACAGAAAGTATCGCGGGCTGAAGAAGGTTAAAGAAGACAAGGAAAAAGGACAGACTCGAGCTGTGATGAAGAATGATGGATGTGAAGTTGGTCTACGGGACAGGTGTGACCTCATTCGCAGCGCAGCTCAGCTCAGCTGGTAGACTACTAAGTTTAGCGTAGGCAACCCAGTCCAGGGACGGACAAGGGGGAGCTGCGCCTGCGACTCCACTTATAAACTGCTTTGGTTCTAAGAAAGGAGAAGTTGGTAAACATGTACTATATATCTACAGATATACACAAATAACAGGTATACTATTTGAGTTTGTTGAGGAACTACCAAGGTTTGGATTGGATGTTACTAAGTTATTAATCCCGTCAACCTGTGACAACATTGGTTCGCTGAGGATCTGTAGCAATGCAATACCGTAGCATTAGCCACAACACTTATATGCAAAGGCAGTTTACTATTTGACAAAGTCGATTGGTATAATTGTGATAGGCTCTACCATTCACGTATAACTGAACAGGAGAAGAGCCATGTATACCTTTTCAATTCAGCTTACAAGAACACGTGGAATGTTTTAAGTTATGGTACCTGAGCCACACTTCAATAGGTTCCAAGCCACACTTACCCCAGAATTAGTTCAAAGTACCTACGTGCTGTAACTCTGTCCATTGACCTTTCCCACCAGAGACAGAGGGACCCTGCAACTCCTTTCATCAACTTGCTCCTGTACCAATAATTTCCCATCGTCATGAGGGCGTTTTGTTGAGTTGTTTTCTGTCCCTAATATCTGTCTCTCCTACACTGTCTTCCATTCTCTCTACGTCCCTCTCTTGAAAACTCATACCGTCTGAGTTGTGTGCGTCCCTTGGTCTCTTCAGACGTTGGTCTTTGACCCAAGGGAGCCATCACCATGTTCCAAGTAAGTTCATTTTCTATATACTTCCGCCTAAACTGTCCGGCCGAAAGCTTACACTCATATAGCGATTTAAAAGCGCAATCGATCGGACCATCGCCGAGGAACAAGCCCGCCAACAAACATCTTCCCAGTCGCGAAGTCCCTCCAGAAGCGCCTCAACATCGCGCAAACCCGATGGTCAGCGCGCAAAGTCGAGAAAACAAGCCTCAGATGCGGGCGACGCTCCAAACCCAGACCCTGCCGTCTTCGAAGCTGCATTTGTGATCGACGATAGCGACGAGCTCAGCCGAGCCGGTACTCCAATGCCTACTGCTGCGGCTGACGAGACAAAGGCCGACAACACCACCGGCCAAAGCAATGCATCGGATGACAAGTCTACAGAGGCTCAAGCTGCCAAGGATGAGACTGGCGCAGGCAAGACTCAAGAAGGGGCAGCAGATGCTCCGGCAACCAAGCCCGAGGCTCCAAAGCCGCAGGAGTTGAGCCAGGAGGTTCGTCAGAAGCTGCGCAAACTGGAAAAACTAGAGGCGACCTACCCCGGTAAGCTTACATTTGCGGATTCGCATAATAAGCAGCAACTAATACACCCCAAGAACTACTCAGGTCCTATCGTGTTGCCCACCGACGTGCCACAGCAATCGAACCCTTCGAGAAGGCTCTCCGCGAAAACACCCCCTTGACATCCATCAGCGACCCCGAAGCTCTTGTCGAGTACCTTAACCAGGTGAACCTTCGAAGCGACATGGTGATGCAAGAGCTGAAGAAGGTATCGGCGGACAAGGACGAACTGCAGAAGAAGCACAACCAAGCTGAGGAGAAGGCCAAGAAGCTGGAAGAAGAGCTAGCATCGCTCAAGACAGGCAATACAGAAGGATCGAAATCCGGAGAATCAGGTACACCTAAAGATGCACAGGAAGAGAAGCCTGAAGAACCCGCCCCTGAGAAGGTCAAGTCTCCTGTTGCCTCCGTCATTGGCATGTTCTCACCCAAGCATAAGCCTCAAAACTCTCTATCTGAGGTTGCCGAACCCAAGGAATCAAACGAATTCTTCTCTTACGACGATGAAATCCCTCAGCTTCAAGCCGAAGTTACTTCCAAGTCTGAGGAAGTCGAGAAGCTCAGGTCCGAAGTGGAAACTCTGCAGAAGGAGCTCACTACCGTCAAGGAAAACAGCGCTGGCTTAGTTGAGAACCTGGAGAATGCGACCCGGGAGCTGAGCGAGTCTCGTGAAGCCGCTGCCGCCAAGGAATCTTTGCAGACACAGCTTGATGAGCGTAATAAGGAGATCGAGTCTCTGAACCAGCGGTTGGAAGAGGCGCAAACGCAGCTTAAGGAGCTCGAGGATGACAAGAACACGCACACGGCCAAGGTTGATGAACTGGAGGTTTCCCTCGCTTCGTCAGACAAACGCGTGAGCGAACTAGACGCGGAGCTGGCCAAGGCTGCCAATGCAAAGAACATCTCCAAGAAACTGATCGATGATCTCAACACCCAGATCGACGCTTTGAAGAAGGAAAAGTCTGAGAGCCAAACCAAGATTGACGATCTAACTAAGAAATTGGAGTCTAAGCCTACGCCCGCAGCGTCCACTCCCGCCGCGACACCGGCGCCCGCTGCTTCACAGCCTGCTGCCGCCCCTACGCCAGCGACCGGTGGCGGTGGTGGCAAGAAGAAGAATAACAAGAAGAAGAAGGGCAAGGGTGGTGCTGGTGCAGCCGCTCCCACTCCAGCTCCAGCAGCAGAGGCCACCTCAGAGACCCCTGAACCAGCAGCCCCTGCTGAGACATCTGGAAACGCTGAGCTGGAGGCCGAGATTGCCAAGTTGAAGGAGGAGGTAGCTGATAAGGATACTCAGATTGAGCGTCTGAGCAAGAGGCGCAAGACCGAAGAGGATCTTCGCGAAGAGATTGAGTCGCTACAGGAAAACCTGCTCACCATCGGCCAGGATCACGTCGAGGCCAAGGAGAAGATCAAGGAACTCGAAGCTGAGAAGCTGGAGCTCAAGACACAGATCGCTGATCTTGAGAAGCAGATTGGCTCATCTGCGTCGGATGCTGAAGCTAGCTCCAAGCTCCAAAGCGAGATGGACTCTTTGAAGACCGAGTACGAGGAGCTCAAAGAGAAGACATCCACCCTGCAGGCCGACCTGGGTGCTGCGCAGCAACTGGCACAGAACCGGTTCAAGGATCTTACAGAACTACGAGAGGTGCTCCAGAAAGCGCAGCCCGAGCTCAAGAGCCTGCGTCAAGAGTCTGCTACGCTAAAGACTACGAAGGAGGAGCTCGCTGCTAAGAACAAGGAGCTCAAGGATATGGAGAAGCGGGAGAAGGACCTGAAACGGGATGTGGAGCGCGCCCAGAAGCTATCAACGGACCGCGAGACAGAGATTAAGGGTTTACAGGAGAAGTTGACAGCCGAGACGAACGCCAAGCTTCGTCTGGAGGATGCCCAGCGGGTCTCTGGACGGGATCTTCGCCGATCTGAGGCCGAAAAGGCTGAGCTTAGCACGAGGGCTGATAAGGCGGAACAGGAGCTCAAGACGGTGCAGGAAGAGCTTGGCAAATTGCGACCTAGAGTGAAGGAACTTGAAGAACAGATGCACAAGTTGAAGCGGGAGAAGCAGGCGGTGCAGGAAGAAGCCGACTTCAAGACCCAGCAGTACAGCAACGCCCAGGGTCTTTTGAGTAGCATGCGAGACCAAACCGCGGAAATGTCGGTGCAGTTGAAGGAATCCAAGTCGCAAGCTGAGTCGTTGGAGGAGGAACTTGCCGAGGTGCAACGACTGCTTCAGGAGCGCACACGCGAGGGTGAGACAATGCGACGGCTGTTGGCGGATGTCGACGAACGTGCCGACAGCAAGGTGCGTGATATGAGGGCACGAATGGAGGCGGCGGTCGAAGAGCGAGATCGTATCGAAGACGAGTCGGCTACCCTTGCGCGACGCAAGACGCGCGAGACGGAAGATCTGAAGCAGAAGCTGAAGGATCTGGAGCGCGAGGTCAAGACACTCACACACGAACGAGACCAGCTCGAGGACCGAGAGAAGGAGTGGCGCCGCCGACGAGAGGAGCTTGAATCGGTGGAGGAGAAGGCCGAAGCCGAGGCGGACGAACTTAGAACAACGGCGTCGCAGCTCCGCACAGCTCTGGATGCATCGGAGAAGCAAGTTCGCGACGTGGAGAAGCAGCGAGCTGAACTACGACGGATGTTGGAGGAGTCGAGGCAACGGTACGAGAAGCTTTCCAAGGACCTCAAGGCAGCGCAGACGAAGCTTGTGGCCAGCTCAAGTCGCAGCTCGTTCGACTCGGTACGAAGCGGAAGCAATGGCTCTCCAGCGGCCGGTGGTGCAGGTCAAGCGGATACGGTCTATCTAAAGACGATTCTGCTGCAGTTCCTGGAGCAAAAGGACACCAGGCTAAGAGCGCAGCTTGTGCCGGTGCTGGGTAAGCTGTTACGATTCGACAAGTAAGTTGATTTATCGAGGTCGTCTGAGGGATATCAGCTAATTCTGGTGTTTTAGGTCGGATGAGCAAAAGTGGCTCAAGGCTGTACAGCATATTGAAGTAAAGTAGACCATGCAGAGCGACGGAGCAAGGACAGGTTATGCATGGAATGGCGTTGATGGCTTGGGTACGAGGACGCTGAGGTCCGTGGTATGGGATAATGGCGGATGCAATTGTAGGAATATTGTGGAATAGATACATGAACGCGGTTGTTGCTGGAACTGTTGATGGCAGAACATCGTGATGGTGTTGATGGTTGAGGCTTGAGTGGGTCAAAGAGCTAAAAATAAGCTTGGATTAGCCTCGAGGAGTCATGACAGACAAACTCGAGAATGACGCTACGGGAGCAACAGGACCACTAACGTCTCAACAAAACAATTGGAGATTGGCTGCTTTTTCTGTGTTTGTAAGCTCTCTAGATCGCGATCAAGTCATAGTGTAGCAAAAGTACGGGTCATGATGATCCATCATGGTGACCCCACGTCGACGTCATGACAGGCGGCTCTCAGCAGAAAAAGTATGTACGACTCCAATTGTTCTTTCCCCTGGCTCGCCTGTCTACCACTTCTGATAAGGACGGATATTTTCCTCCGTCACGTTTCGTCATGGATTGAGAATTTGCAGTGAGACAAAGGTCCTGACCTCATATTGGAGCCATGAGCTCGTCATTGGCGCTCTGTGAACAATGAACAATGGGGGAAGCAGGAGGGCATAAGAGGACATTGGTTGAATCTGCTTGCACCTGCCTTGCCAGGTTCCTCAGAGTTGTCTCTTCAGTACTTTGCCCCTCTTTTTTGTCTCTTTCCACTTGGAATCAATATAAGAAGTAGCAATCATGTCTAAGCAGCTCGCCCAGACTCTTAGACTCCCCAGCTCTAGAAGCATTCTCGCACCTACACTTCGACTTGCGACCCCTTTCATCAACAACAAATCTTGCATCACGACTGCAAACCAACTTCGATCCTTTAAGTCGAGTACCCCAAGAAACTTCCAATACACCACATACAAAATGTCAGGCACACAAAAGGCTAGCGGTGGTGAGCACCGAGACTTTTCTCGAGACGCCCTGTTTGATCTCTCGGGCAAGGTTGCTCTCGTGACGGGTATGTTCATCTTAACCACACTCTTCGTACATAGTGACTGACTGTTCTAGGTGGTGGCTCTGGTATCGGTCTCATGGCCACTCAAGCCCTCGCCGTCAACGGAGCAAAGGTGTACATCACGGGCCGCACAAAGGAGAAGCTCGACCGTGTCGTCGAGCAGTACGGCAAGAACATTGCCGGCGAGATTATCCCCATCCAGGCCGATATTGGCAACAAGGAGGGTGTGCAGAAGCTCTACGAGGAGTACTCTTCCCGCGAGGACTGTCTCTGCATCCTTGTCAACAATGCCGGCATCTCGAGCAACTCGTTCCAGGTCGAGAGCAACTCAGCACAGGAGATGCGCCAGAACCTCTTTGAGGACAAGAACGCCACCTTTGAGGACTGGAACCAGGCATACAACACAAACGTGACGGGTCTATACTTCACAACTGCTGCTTTCTTGCCCCTTCTCCAGAAGAGCAGCGAGAAGCACCAGGGCTGGAGCTCTACCGTCATCAACATCAGCTCCATCAGCGGCCTGATCCAGAAATCTCAGCATCACTTCGCCTACAATGCCTCCAAGGGCGCTGCCGTCCACCTCACACGCATGCTCGCCGCCGAGATTGTCAGCAACAAGCTCAAGATCCGTGTCAACGGCATTGCTCCTGGCGTCTTCCCCTCCGAGATGACTACCGACGGCAGCGACGAGAACCAGAAGAGCTTCATCCCCAAGGAGAAGTACGAGGAGAAGGTCCCCGCTGGACGGGCAGGCAAGGACCAGGACATGGCTGGCACTGTGCTCTTCTTTGCTACCAACCAGTACTTGGTTGGACAGACAGTGGCTGTTGACGGAGGTTATACCATTGCCGCTGGTCAGTAAGGGACGGACGAAAAAGCGACTAAAAGAAAAAATGTACTATTAGATGCGATGACATTATGAAATGACACATGATGATTCTACTTGTTGCATTATCAAGTATTCGTGAGATCCGTTAACCTCGAGACACCAGTAGATTTACAAATCTGCATGCTAGAGTGAGTGTCCTATATATAGATTTAGATAAACATCTTCATAATCTTATCCTCCTATTTGGTGATATACTTACCCTAAGTAAGGTGTTTAGAGATCTATAGATATTCATCCTTAGACTAGACGATAATTATCCTAAATTCAATAAACAAGCTCCTGCAAGCTCTTGTTGAATCCCCTTGATTGGGAAGGTACTCACTCACTAGCATCAGCCACCTACAATTGGCTGTAGGGTAGGAAAACGTGGCTGAGCGTAGTATATATCACAACACCACAACACACCATGACGATCAGCAAAAAGAATGAAAAAAACGACAACACCAAGGAGCTCAAACGTGCAAAAGAAAATCTCCGGTACAGGGAATCGAACCCTGAGAAGCGGGTCTATACAGAGACTAAAATTTTGTAAAATTGAAGATGAAAAATAAGAGGAAAAATAGTAAAATCTTGTGTATCGAGTATTTTGTTGATTAAAAAAGTAATAGATAGGGGTGGTTTTTCTTATATTTATTTTTTTAGAAATTCTTTTTTTATATTTCTACCCAGGTAGGTAGCAAACAAAAAGACAAAGAACAAATCCACATCCATTAGCCCTTGTAGATCTCCACTGACGATCACGCCCCACCCCAGACCCACAACTGCCTGCCCAGAACATTCATTCACTCACAACAACAACAACAACACGCATAACAAACATCATCACCAATCCTCCTCATTCATCATTTCTTGCCCACCATGGCGACGCATAAAATAGGCCGTAAAAAAGAAGGCTTTAACGATTTTCTTCGTCGTGTCGAGGGAATCGATCCTAATGCTGAGGGATCCGAGCTTTTCATCATCGAGCAGGATGCAACGGAACTCGAGCAGCTGGCTCGTGGTTTTAGACATATGGCCCCATCGACCCAGAAGCGACAGGACATGCACCTGGACCTCTATCAAAAATGGGCTAAAATTATCCTTCTTCCACCGGGCACTGAAATCACCGAAGCTGAGCTCGATGAACTTTGTTTCCTACCCCCTGCCGTCGATGAGGAGAAGCCTTTCCATCGACTATCCTCTCAGCTGCGTCGATTTCTCGTCTATGCACTTAAGAAATGTGTTCCTTGCGCCGTCGAAGATGAGAGCATCAGCTACTAGGTCCTCGTCCACTACCGTCGAAGCATGGCCTTCTGGGTAAAGCGCAAATATGATGAGCAGCATATCGATCCTCCTTCGTTCTCCTGGATAAACGTAGAGATGACCGAAGTTATGCGTTTCTTGCAGAAAGAGCTTAAAATACGAACTCTTCGATCATCGCGGAAGAACTAAACGTCTGTGGGAACTTAGGAGCTCCTGCAGATGA
Organism: Fusarium sp. NRRL 66739; assembly: GCA_021655895.1. Lineage (NCBI taxonomy): Eukaryota > Fungi > Ascomycota > Sordariomycetes > Hypocreales > Nectriaceae > Fusarium > Fusarium sp. NRRL 66739. The sequence goes on from JAJJWO010000130.1 coordinate 32,296, forward strand.
TGGACTTTGACCTTCGCGAGACCCCCTGCATCGAGCTCGCCGAGTGCTATCACCTGGCGTGGGTTTTGGGACGCATCGGTGCTCTTTGACCCGGTTCTCTCGGGCAGCCAGCCCATGAGGGTGACCGCCCTCTTCCATATTTAGTGTGGGGAGATTTAAAAATCGAGAGAACTAAGACCGAGGGCATGTTCTTCGTTGAGTTGATTATCAGAAACCTTAAGACTTATCTCGCCGACCCCGAGAGATAGGAAAATGAGAAGCCCTTGATTCTGTAAGTATCTAATAACTATTCTCGTCGACGATGGCTGTTCATCGATATTGATTCCTCCTAGATCCTTGCACTCGCCCAAGGGCCAGATGGCATTTGAGCTTTCTGCACCCCATAGAATCTTGACCATTGCTCTGCGACGTCAGGTGCTTGAGGGTATCAGTACCATCGATGATCTTTTCACTGGTCGAGCGAAAAACATCATCGTCAAGGACGAGTTCAAGGACAAGCCAGTCTTGCTCAAGGGTGGGTTTCGAGGGCTCTCGGTGAAGAAGGATGAGCCTATGGCATCAGGAGCTCTTACCGAGTATCTGAAGAAACGCGGCTTGAAAATCGGTCTCACAGAATCGATCACCTTCTATAGTATTCGCCGTAATACTGCAAAGGATTTGTTTACCAAGGTTGGGGCGGACGCGACACGGGCGATCATGGCCCATGAGCCTAACTCGATCGTGATGGAAACATACTACACATCAGACCGGACCTCTCTCCTCAACCTGACTTCTCTGGCACTCGACGAGACCGATGATGCTCGAGACAATAGCCGTATCGACCATGCTCTGGCCTTTTCTCGGCTTTCCCAAGACCAGATGTGTCGTTTGGGGCCGATGGTTAATGTTGTCTATCGTGAGCTCCTCGACGTTGATCTCGACTATCCCCACGATGGTGACGACAAGGCAAAGCGAAATCGTAATCGAGTGCTTCGATCATGTGCACTCCGCTCTGTTATGAAGGATCTTGCCGAAGAGCGAAAGAGAAGCCTGACGATCGATGAGGCCAACCTCGAGATCGAAAATATTCAGTCAAAAAGCAACGAGTTCAATCGTCGAGTGCTCGAGCGCGCCAGAAACTACGCAGCCGAAAATGATATCACTGAACCTGATGTTGAGGCTCTGAGCGCCAACGGCGTCGATCTTGACAACGACTTCCCTGAGGATGACCCAGAGCACGAGGAGGATGCCGAGGATCAGTATCAAGAGCAGATCAAGCGTGGAGAAGCAATCGATACTTACGCCGATGAACTTTCCAGCCCGGTCGATGTTAAACAAGAGCTATCCAAAGTCACATATTCCATGGCTGCTCGCGCTGCTATAGAAGTCTGGCTTACTGTCGGCACCGACGATTCTCATCTTAAAACCAAGCAAAAGCAGGGTAAGAAGGTCTCCTGCCCTCTTTGCCAAGACGACGAAACCATCAGCCAGGCGATAAAGAATAAAAAATGGTATCCCAGCAAGCTACCACGCCACATGTCAAGCGATGTTCATTGTGGCTATAGTCAGTTTATTCGACGAGCACAGATTACCGCTAAAGAAGAAGAGCTCAATAGTCTTCGATGCAAGATCTGCACTATTATCGCGCCACCGGAACTTGTCATCCCTTGCCATACAGGTGTCAGAACTCTGACGAGTCATGTCGACAAGTCTACTGCTGTCAAGCTTATTCCTGGCGAGGCTAATATCGATAAATGGTGGGCAGCTAGGGATAATAAGCTTCAACTTGCGGCCGCCCACGATCGTGCCAAAAGGGAGCTGGGCTGGTATAATGATGGTTTCCGCGGCGATGCTCAGCACAAGACCAAAGCAAAGGCCGAGGAAGACAATCGACGAGCTAGACGACTTGGTGCATCGCTTAAAGCTTTCAAGTTCTCAAATGATTCGCTTCTCACCCGCCCGATTACAGTCAACCATGCGATACAGCTGACCTCGACTCGCGATTTACTGAACGTTTATATGTCGACCCGGCCTGGATCAACCGATATCATCAAGCGTTTTTCTTTTCCCCAGCCTGCCAGAAACTCATCAACCTTCACCTCGCAAGACGCATCAAGCAAGGGCATTATTTTCAGTTCGTCCTTCAAGGGTATCGATCCAGTTCTAAAACGATTCGAAAGCCTCATTGTCTATGCCCCAATTCCAGAGAATGGCATCAACATCGATCATCGACTTGTTAGCAGAATGCTTAAGCAACAGCGTCGCTAAGTTATTATGGCAATAGTCACCAGTTTTCAATTATCCATCTACTTTACCACTATCTACACCGATGTACGTATTGCTAGCGAACCAAGCAGTACTTCAGCTATCACCGCTCATCCTCTCGATCTAAACGACAAGGATATAAATATGGCACTGTTACTTAATGACACAATGCTATTTCACTATTTTTCTTTACTATTATTCATTTGCTGCAATAGGGTTTTTTTAGAGGGGGATATAGTAATATATACTAAGGAAAGATTAATCAAAGGTTAAATTAATAAACGAGGTATACTAACAATTAACTACTTGCTTTTCTATATTTACGCTATTAGATTGGTATATATAAGTGATACTATATCTTTGAAGGTCATAGTATATAATATTTGTCCAGAGAAGTTTACTCGCGCTTGACATAAATTTCTCATGTCGATTATTTTCAGTAGAGAAGTCAAGGACATTTAATAAAGCCAGTATTATAACCTTTACAGTAAGGTAAACTAACTAAACTAGGCATAATGCTGAGATTAATGATCATTTATAAAAGCCATATTACTTGTGATTATAGTCTCGGAAACCATGCCATATGTAGACCACTACCAGGGTTAAGACAGGAGAATGGTAGTAACTTTATATCTACCCATTTACAACCATATATCATCCTTCCAGTTCGCAATATAGTACATCGCCATCACACTCGACTAGAAAAACTCTCCCGGCTGTCTTTGCCTTTACTGTAATGACCATCCTCATCATCGTCCGTGGTTTGCCGTGTTGCTTTAGGCATTATGGCCATCTCTACCACCATCCTCATTATCACTAGAAGCGACAAACAAAGACTGCCGCTGTCGACCGGGAGTCTTGGGAGGGCGGCCGGTACTGCCGCTACCAGTGGGCTTTCGAGGGGTATTAAACTCGGTAGACTGGCTACCATCATCGCCACGACTTCCGCCTCGATCTCCGCTAACATCGGTTTCGAAGCTACCAGTAGTGGTGACAACCTTCTTCCCCTTGCCCTTGTTCTTTCGATCATTGTAGCGCTTGCTCAGGGAGATGTAAGCTTATTTCAACTGGTCTTCATCCATGGCAGCAAGCTGTCCGAGGGCCTCGTCTATAGAAAATGAGCAAAGATGATATGTCATCGAGTGGTGGGCTATTACTTACTGCCTACGTTTTCTTCGAGAAGAGCCGGGAGGTGGTTGCTTGCAGCCTCCTTGAAGGCTACGGACGAAGGTCTAACGTTCTTGGTCATTCGGGTGAGGGGGGTTTTGCCAGAATCCTTAAGAAAGGTTTCAAAATACTCATCGAGGACCTAGATGTTGTCGATGAACTTTCCCAGAGCAATCTCCCTAATGTCGGCCTTAAGGTCGATTGCGCCAGAGCTACGACGGCTACCCAAAGAAGATCGTCGACTGTCGATAGAGGAGCGACGACTGGTCTCGCTGACCACGTCCTCACCAAGGGCTCTTATGACGGTACGGAGGTCGGACTTGACGATGCGGAGATCACTCTTAAGCTTCCTGAATTAAAGAGACAGTTATTAATGACGATGATAGAACGAAAATAATAAAATATACTTTTCTCCTTAATCAACTTAAGCATTATCTTCTGTAGAGATTGAATACCTAAGCCAACCTAGAATTCTGATTTAGCAGTAGATATAAATTAAAGCTCTTAAACTTATAAACTCCATATTATTAACCAATATGATAACTATAGGATTAATTATTATTAGGCCTTTAAGAGCCTTATTACTAAGGCTAGCCTACTGTTTTGTCTATATAATATTAATATCGGGATAGGGGGTAGTTATAGGCTTATCGTTAGCCTTAGAGCTTTCTCCCTCGCTGACAATAGAGGCAGGGTTTTCTTTAGTAGTGTCTATAATAATTAATTTAGTAAATAGAAAAGCTATTATAGCCTGCAGTAGAGGATAATATTATGCAGTCGACGGTATTATAAGGGAGGGTAAGCGGTAATGTTGAGGGCAGGATTTCCACTTCTACTGATTACTATAACCCTACCGATGAGATTAAGGAATCACTGCTGCCTAAAATCAATGTTTATATTCATCACCGTGGTGATTTATAGGTATAGCTGCTATTGACAATGGCTGACAGCTGCCAACGACTGTCAACTTCGATTCAAACGCAAGCACAAGCGCGTTTCTTTTTTTCTTAACCTACCCACATTCCCTTGATTTCATTTCCTATCTTCTCCTCTCATGCATTTCGATCCTCGAACTGCACCTTGATCACCACCACCGAAATCGCACCGCGCGGTGCGGCAGCGGACCGAGTAAGCCGATGATGCATCTAGTCGTTATTATATTCAGAGATTAACTAATAGTCTTAGCCATCATGAGTCAACCGAAAGACACGTGTTTCCCAGCCCTCGATGATCCCAATCTATCGCAGAGCGCCGTTGACTAGAACGCTTTTAAGAGGATCCTCGAGATTTGGAATAGCTTCAGTCCCTACTGGACTGAGGAAACTCGTCGACATGTCATCGATCACCTCACCGAGGTTCGACAAATAAAGTCCAATAAAGATCAACCTAGCGGCCATCGACTCTGGAAAGAGCCGGTATGGGACTACGGGACGTGGATCGTCATGGTTGGCATCTATGGCATCGAGAAACTTAAGGGAATGAAGTGGCAGATGTGGAAGCTTCTACCCGATATCGACTTTTCTTCCCAAGACGCTTCTTTAAAGTACCCCCGTGTCAGACTGGCACCTGGGTCTCAGCCGGTCGACTATGACGAGGATGAGCCCACTATGCGGAAAGCAAAGACCTTAAGAGGTCCCGGGTCATCATCTGTCGATAGACTATCTTCTTCTGCATCAGTGACCGTAGATAATTCCGGTCAAGGCAGCGGGTTCATAGGTGGCAATAGCCCCTTTACTAAGCTCGAGAATGCAGCTGTTAAGACTAGTAAGCTATCTTTGACCTTTAAGTGATAAATTTAAGATACTAACTATTTAATTCAGTTTCTCGATGGCGACAGCAGAACCCCCAGCCACCTACGATGCAGTCGACGAACTTCTATCAGCATCGAGAGCCCATAACCCAGCCCAGTCCTCATCCTTCCCAGCTTTAGCAGCACGTCGATAATCCTTCTCATCACCAGCAGCACTTCGCTCATTATAGTCAACCTCAGCAGCACTTCGCTTACCCTTCCCAGCCCCAGCAGCACATCGCTCATCATCACCAATCCTCTCTGTCCAGCCAAGGCTCATCTTTCATGCCGGCGGGTCATGCTCAATCTATAACCATCCCCTCAGTTTTGAACAATCAGCAGCGGTCGTACCCTGCGGGGGATAACAATAGGTTTTCACTTGGAATGTCATCTCGATTGCCTAGCCCTGTTCCTCGGCACTCATCCCCGATTATCAACCACTAGACCCCGGCCTATGAGGATAACCAATCTGACTTTGGCTCTAGTGAGTCTAAGCTTGGGCGGAATTTTAATGCTGTTGAAGGTATGCCTACTTATAAGCCTCTTAAAGTGCGACGACCCAAGCGTCCGCGCGAGGATGAGGACGTGCCCCAGCAGTCGACATCGACATTGACATCGACATCAACATCGGTCCAGGCATCAGCTATTGATCGACTCCGAATGACCTTTTTTGAAAAGCTTGAGGAGACTAACAAGGACATCCGTTATGAAGTCGGTTTGTAAAACGACGCTGTGAAAACTGAATATAAGGACAATATTCAGAAGATGAAGGAGGAATATAACCACAGATTGTCGGTGATGAAGAATGAATATGATTATAAGCTGGCGATAATGAAGAAAGAATACGATCAGAAGTTGACGGTGATGGATGATAGGTACCGTAAAATAGTCGATAACCTTGAAGGTAAGATTGCCAGCTTAGAGGACAAGCTTTTGGATGGTTAATCAATCAGTTCGAGTGGAGGATAATGGCTGATTGAGGATGGCGAACTGGCCACATAGTCTAAGGAAATGAACATAGGGAGTTCAATAAAATTCACGTCTTAAACTTTCTCTATTAACATTCGTGAAGTTATAAAGATAGTACTATCGTATTATCTATGACCCGATGCTCCCTATACCATCCCATAAAGGTCAGATCCAAATGTCAAGCCTCTTCAAAGCCACAACGTCACATATTTCCTCTTCCACGTCCCCTTGCCATCCCCACCCGATAAGCTCCCGCTCCTCTCCACCTAGCCCTTGCCCTCTTCCCACACACTCCCCCTCTCCGTGAAAGTACCAGGTCACCGGATAGACGCACAAAAGTACAAGCCCTTGGCTGGCTGTCTTCCCTAGACCCCGCTGCAACGGCGGCTTCACCCGCTATACCGCACATCAACATGTCCATCCATACCCAGAAGTCCGGCTCACGCTTAGCCTCTAGAGGAAGCGAGCGGCCCCCAAGATAGTGTAGGGCTGAAGGGTATTTCTACCAAGAGCCTACCTGCATTCAAGGTTTCGACATGGGGCTCTAGCCGACATGGCTTGCATTTGGTCTGCTATGAGCCATCCATCTCCGCTGTTGTTTCGACCTCTCACCTAGAAACATCATAATCACAAATCTCGATGAATTAAATGGCAGAACAAATTTCATTGTTTCTTATCTAAACTCGGAGCCTTCGTAGGCGGCGGCCCAATCTGTCCTCGGACCAGAAGGTTGTGCCTCCAGTCCCAATGCCGCCCACAGTCGAGCCGACCTCAAACCATCTTGTGGCCAGCAAGTCCATGGCGTCGAGTAATCTCCCCTGCTCCTTGTTGAGCCTGCGTCCTACTAATCCAGAGAAAATGGTACCGCTGTCCACTGCAATCTGCTGGGAGGGTCCATACACAAAAAAACGCCATACATGAATGCAATGCCTCACTATTCATAAGCTCTCGCCCCAACAATCTTGAAAGGACACGACTTCAGAGGAGCGAGGTGAATAAGGGCCAACATATGACAGAAATAAGAAAGTGTGGAGTGGTGTGACGTGATCGCGTAAGGGGTCAGGTGTATATCGCACTCCGGGTATCATAGAGATGAGAATCCCTAATGCTCTGGTGTATCATTCAACTGTGCCGTGATGCCAAATAATGCCCAGGTCTCATACGTAGGCAATGGGGGTAATGAAATGAAAGGCTACTCAAGTGAGACCATAGAGCGCTAACCGAAATATCCGAATGACAAAAAACAATGGGGAAAACATAAGAGATCGAGCCTTCAAGGCCAGAGCCAGCTGGAAAGCAAAGTGATCATTGCCATTCCAGCGGAAGAAGGGAACATCCAAATTGGATGGCGTCGTGCAACCAAGTCGCTAGATGCAATGTTCGTTCCGTAATCCGTAAAGTAAAGTCGTAAGAAGTAGAGATGTATCTTTCCCAAGACGTTCAGCCGTGACAGTGATATGCAGCTCACAGGTACTGGCGCACCCACTCAGCGTCGAGCCAGCCAACCTTGTCAAAGGCAGTCCACAGCTTGGAGGCCTTGTTCACGTCGATCTTGCAAGCCTGCTGTGCGTCTGTTTTGCGGAACTCCTTGTTGTTGCGAAGACACGCCAATCGTCGCTCAAAGATGCGTCTCTTGCTGGTCAGGTAGGTGGCACAGTCCAGTCGCAAGTTGCTCGCCAAAGACACCTCATCAGGGTGCAGTTGGTCAACGTAGGGGTCGTTGCTGAGATCAACCGGCTGGCCCTTCCAATCAACCTTGAGACTGTTGGGTCGGGGCGGAAGCGAGTCCCGAGGTGGGCAATAATCAGGCAGGGCCTTGAAGTCCTTGTCCTCACGATTGGGAGCAACGACACGACGAGAGGGCTCAGGAGTGGCACTAACTCGGGGGGCCGGTCGCATAGGACCGGTGCTGGCGGGAGGGTGGGTACGGATCGGTCGCGGGACGGACTGGGGCTTCTGGACCCGATCGGCGCGCTGCGTCCGGGATGACTTGGCGGGTTTGGCAGGCAAGATGTTGGGGAAGCGATTGCCAGAAGCTCGTTGGTCACCCTTAAGGAGAGCCCGCTCCCGGCTAAGCCATTTCTTCGGGTTGGCCATGTATAGCTTCATAACCTGAGATCGAAACTGAAGAGCCAGCTCATAGTCCTGGCGCTTAGGAGGAGGGATCCCGGCGAAAGCGGTAGATTGACGAGCCCGAAGGTGGTCATCGATGATCCGGCTGTGGTCCTCAACCTCGGTAGGGGCGAAAAGAGGCGATTGGGCTGGGCTGGAAGGTATTTCATCGGCGGGATAGAGAACAGGGTCCTTGATGGGATTAGAAGGCGTGGTCGGAGTCTCGGTAGTTGAGATGGCTTTGCTGTAAGGTGAGATTGGGGGAGACATTGGCATCGGGGGCTTCGCGGCGTCGTTGCTTGAGATGGGCTTTCCAACGTCGTATTGGTGATGACTTTGGGTGAAGCTGTCGTGAACTTGATCTGGGGGTGACATCAAGCTGTTGATGTCGAGCTTCTTTGAAGCCATTGAGGAGGCAGGATGCGCTGGAGGACCCATTGCGTTGGGCTCCTGTGCGCCGCGAGGAGGATTGGTCGCCATTGTCGTGATGTTTGTGTTGGATGATTGATGGTGATGAAAGGAAGAAGGGAATGGAGAAAGTGAAAGAAAAGAAGATGGTTTAGATTGGTTTGGTTTGTTTGACGAAATGCTATTGTCGAATGTGGTGGAAGGTTGCATAGCGCAGGCAAAAGTGTTTGTCAGCCACGGGCTATTGTCACAATGCCTGACGTGGTAAAAGGGTGGCGAAGCCGTTTGAGTACTTTTTTTTAGAACCTAAAAAGGGCGGCGGAAGGCTCGCAATTAATAGGTTGAAACAAAAAGCCTGAATAAGCCGGTGTATGAGTCTTTGTCGACTTTGTTTGCGTATGCCCAAACTGTATGTAAGTGCGCTGTCAGTGACTGGCGGGCGCCTAGTCCCAGAGTAGGCAGCAACAGGGCGGCGAAACTGGAGGGGGGCGAAGCGGAGTTTAGCCCAGACAAGTCGCTAGTGGAGGGGGGTGAGATCTGTAAAGACCCTCCTGACTTTAGTCGCTTTGGTGAGTAATATGTGAGGAGTCGCAGCGTAGGACTGTCGACTCAAGGCAACGGAGTTTGCTTCGGCGTTTAGTGATGAATGGTGTGTACCTCCGAGACGGATTGGAGACAGAATATGAGTTTCGTTCTTGAAATCAACAAGTAAAGGGAGGGATGGGAAAGAACGGCCCTTATTAGAATGCTGGACCCAAGGTGATTCGAGTGTGTAAGTGCAATTGCTAGTGCTGTTATGGATATGGGGTGATAACCGTCTGGGCGCTCAACAGGACGGGGACAGGGGTCCATTCAATGGGCGACAACCGTATGACAGTATGAGTGCAGCGCGGTGCAATTATCGCGAATTGACGTCCGATTGTCAAGATGGGCGAATAACATACACCGTGGGCAGAGAGAGGCGTAAGGAATGGGGCCTCAACACAAAATCCTAGTAAAGATAGTAGGGCCGGGGGTTGTTCGATCTGTGGGACGGGCACCGTACCAGACCGTATGACTTTTGAAAGCAATGACTCTCGAGCCAGATGTCTGGACAATTAGTTTGGCCGCGACCTAATGACTTTTGAGGGTCGGTCGAGGGTTGATGATGTGGCAGAGCGGCAGCCCGTGCCAGGTTGTTTATGGCTGTAAAGGGAGATCGAAAGACCTGGAGACAGCGGACGGATAGCTGATTCGACTCCCAAGACTCTAATGCTTCCAGGATGAGTGCGCAGGTTGCTTGGTTTGGGCGTTGTTGCACAGAAGAGACGTCGACCAGGCCAAGATATTGGTTGATTGACTCCCAATTGATGGATTGATGTTCACTTTGAAGGTGCTGTTCCAGCAAAAGAAGAACCAGATGGGTAAGTTAAATAGTAGTAACGTAAAGCAATTTGCGCGCGTGTGCGCATATAAGCCACACACGAGACAACAGACGCACAGCAAACCCTCAGCAAAGTATAAGAACAGGCAACGCAGATTAGGTTTCAATCTGCATGCAATTGAGCGAGGCAGTACACTGCAGATGTTTGCGCAGTAACGCAATGGTTGCAGATGGAGGACGAGAATAACGTTAGAGGAGAGAAGAAAGGGGAGCAACGAAGGAGCTGTCTTTGTCTCTGTAACAAGCCAGCGCTGGAGAGGATAACGGTCTCTTTCACATCTCCTATTAAACGGATATCCAATTGGTAACGGTTTGAGTCGCAATGTTAAAAGGGGGTCTTTGGTACCAGCAGAAGAGCAAGAACCACCAAAACAACTGTGCGCTGGAGAACCGAACAGGCTGATTGAACTGATTGATTTGCTAATAAGCAGGCGCAGAAGTCTTTAGGAGAGGGGGCGTGGGGGCCAGTGGAACGAGATGTCGATTGATGCTCAAGACGATGCTTGTGGGTAAAACGTCGCGGCGGGGGCAAAGCAAAGGTGAAGGGTCCATCAACAACTGTAAAGCTCGTGCAATTCTGATAGATTCTTGGAGTAAAGATATGGGAGAGGAAACAGGGAGAGGAGAAAGGAAAAGCAGAAGCGGCACACAAAAGGCGCGTGCCACGGTTGATGAATGAACTGGATTGCGACTACACAATACAATACGCCTAGATGCTCTCAATCTCGCTCACACACTCACGCTTGCACCGTGGCGTTTTGTGGGAACGAGGAAGGAAGACGGACGGGAAGGAGGGTCAGGGCAGGGAGTGGAAGATCCATAGGGCGTGTGCGCAGTGAAAACAAACGTGAGTTTGGCGCAGCCACAGCGAGATGTGACAATGCAGCAATGCCAAAGCTGTTATTGCCACGCCCTTCTCTCCAATGGATGCCCAAAGTGCCTCCCATCGCCCAATGAACCTGTCGCTTCAGCAGCCTCCTTTCCCCTTACGCCAGGTTTCCGGGGCTCGACTGGCTACCTAGAGATTCATTCCTTTCAAGGCCCCCAGCGACTGCCTGCAGTGGAGGCTGCCTGCACGGGCTGGCCTGGCCTGGGGGTTCGCTGCAGCGCAGATGCCAAACATCCACGGACGAATGTGGAGCCAAGACAGCATCTACACTATCAGATAGACCTGGGCGCATTGTTTTGGGGGAGACATTGAATAAAGTTAGACATTTATGAAGGGTTTTGAGTTGAAATTGATGAGGTTCAGAGTGCATTGGAAGAAAAGCGACTTAATTGCCTTGGCCAATGGCCTTGTACCTTCATCTTGATTTGGTTGAGCGCTCAAAGCAGTCATGCGTGGTTGCGCACAGGTCATCAGGGACTTTTTATCAGCCACGGGAGGGGTGAATTGAATTGAACTTGCATTGAGTGAGGTGGTGACAGTGACGGGCTGACCCTTTCCTTCCCAAAAATATCCCACCCGTCTGGAAACTGAATCACGGGGGGTGGCTTCTGTCTTACAGTCAAGTTAGGCTCTCAATTGCGAGCCATTGCTCATCGCATCGCATCGATCTCTTTTCCTGGCCCCAAGTAGATGGGATTGTCCAATCCACTTCCAAGTGCCAGACCGATCCAATTGACAATTGACTCTGTCATTTCGCCGCCAGTTCCAATTCCAAGCAACAAGAAACTTGGTTGTGAATCCAATTCACGCCAAGGATCCTAGGGACCATCAGCAGCCTGTACCTGTACTCAGCACCGAGAATTGGGCAAACGAGATCAGCTCTCATAATCACGACAATGCCTATCTCTCTTACAGACCAGCGAGCACCGGAACGGAGACCAGGTCCCCAGGTTTTACGCGCATAACTGTCCAATGTCCCCACGCCATGTCAGGGCAACTGATGCGCATGAGTGGTCACTGGAAACACCCTACTCTACTTATCTGTCTGGAGGTGAGGCGCTGCGTCTTCACTTTACCTAGCCCGTCCCAGCTCACAGTTTTAGGGGATGAGGCCTGATGCCAGTCGTTGTCAGCCAAGGAAGTGGTGATGCCAGGAGTTCGTGCGCCGTCTACTGCCTTGGTATGCGGCATGTAGGTACACATCCATCTTTCCTTTTCAGCCATCCATTTCAACGACAGAGGCGCTGTGTGGCTTGATCTGAACAGGCAATGTCCACGAGGCCCAGCGCCAAATCTCCCAAACCCAGCTAGTTCCAAGACAATTCCTACACAAGCCTCCGGGCAAGAGATCTGGGCTGGGTTTGTTCGGCGGCAGATGCGCGTCCCTACATTAAACGCATGTCCATCTCGGGGCGATCATGATGCCATCTTAACCTTGGGGGATCACACGAGGGTCCCCCCAAACGCTATCGACGATCATCTTCAACTACATATGGTAGCTCTCCTACGTTCCTTCACCTAAACCCATGGGCCATTCCGTTTCGCGCTCCGCCGTTTACCAGCGATACATGCTCAGACCATCAAATCTCATCTTATTTACCCCCTCTCTCTCAAGTCTAGGACAAATCAAGGATGCAACAATAGGGAGCGCCTACTATTTGAGGGGGCGTGTGCTCTCTGCGTGTGACAGTTCATGTCTTTGAGTCAGCCCCTCTTCTTTCTCGCTGCCCGACGCCCAATGGATTAAGAATGCTGAGCGCCTGCTCTAGATTCTGCTACTTGCGGGCGATAGGCTGTCATTTTAGCAGTTATCATGACTTGCGGTCTAGTTTTAGCACAACGTATTCAAGATTGCCTTGCCTTGCCTCGACTGACTGCACAACAGTAACAGAGTCGAATGCACAATTGACGTTGGCAGCATTTACAGTATGCAGTCGATCAATTCACTTACACTAACGGGCTTTCTTGTCGTCTTCAATTCTCGTGGCTCCCCGCTTGGCGCTCTGCATCTCGTCAATCGTTCCCGCTTCCGGATTTCCATTTCCAGACCCTTTGTTTCGGACCTGAAGAGCCCTGGAAAGCTGCTTTTTGAAGAAATCCCATTGATCAACCCCACCACCGCTGATGCAACACGGTGCCATTGATCGCCTGGTCGCTGTTCTTCTGACCTGTGTAAGTCAACAATTCAACTTTTGAATCAACGTGGAAGTGCAGCGCGAGTCAAGGGTCGAAGGGGACGCAAATATGCGCAGGCCGTAGATTTTATGGTTCCGATACTACGCAAGCAGTTCCGTGCAATTGACGACATTACTCAGTCATAAGTTGAAGCGAATTCAAGTGAGGCTCCCGCATGAAACCTACCTCATATGGCACGTTCCTTGCTGCAAGCCAATCATCACCAAAGCCCTGCGTGACAGTTGTTCAACTCTGAAGCAATCAAAGTCTAGTCTGATGCTTGATAGCATCCAATGAAGTTGGAGATGAGCTCCAAGTGGCTAGATACGGATACTAGGAATCTGGTGGGCGGCCTCATCACGGCTTGAGTATCGCAACTTGGAGAGCCGTCAAGACATGGCCAACAGCTATCCGTATCTTACAATTCTCAAAAGGAAGGTTACAGTTTCCAGTGTCATCTGGTTCACTAAGTTGTTCATCACTTTGAATGTTGGTACAGTCTTCGTTTTCACCAACCTCTGGGCTCCCCTCCCCCACACCGGTATGATGGATGTGAGTCACAAGATACAGACTAAAGAGGCCGAAACGGGACCTGGCGCCAAGTCATGTCGGGTCTAGTGTTTCTAGCGTCTTGGCATGCATGGGGGCGCATTCAGCGCAGACGATACGGACAGTGAATTATCGATAAGAAACCGTCTGGTACCTCTTGAGGCTTCTGGAAGGATTGCTGATTGGTAACCTTGTTTGAGGGTGGGTTGACACGATTGAGTTCCATTGTTCGTTGATGGGGATGGCATGATGGCATTTGGAACCAACGTCATCACCTCCCTATGACATGAGATGGCTCTCTTTGTTGGGCTCTGAAACTTGCGACAGGCACAGGCAAGCTATGGGATCCCGGACCAGCCGAAGGAACAGTCTGTTCCTTTGGAGTTTTGGCTGTCGGAGGTTACAAGAACATTGGAACCAGGGTTCTCCACCATTGCATTGCATTGCATTGCATTGCTCTTTGGATTGTTGGATTGTCAACCAGCAGGTGAGCAGTTGAAGGAGCACATGACAGCCTGACTCAAGTTTGTTAGTGGTAGTGGATGGGTTTCCTTATCAGTTTCTCGATAAGATTTCGTCCACACGTATAGGGAGAAGTAGAGATGGGCTTACCGCGCTTCCAATGTCTTGGTTGTGAAACGGCCCGCTCGGCGCGTGTACCCTCGGTCCCATCCATTCCGTGCTCAGCCGGCGGTGGCTGGTGAACAGCCGTCGTGGTGGTTGCCGTACTCTTTCTCAGGGCTCACACAAGAGGGCGGTTCTTGGCTGTGAGAGGACCAATTGCCTAGAGGCTGGAAGATGGAGGCTCACGAGGCATGTCCCGTGAAGCGTCACCAGTCCCTACCGCTTGTCACTTGACCGCTTTGGTCTGAGACAGTGGGCAAGAGGTGAGTCTGAGCGCACGCATCGAGGCGAGACAAACATGGGCATCGCAGGATCGGAGATGGGGAAAGAAAGCAGAATCCAGTATCCTGGATTGGTTCGGAAAGTTAATAAAAGGGCTCAGGATGTTTTGAGCATCAGCAAGTCATCAGCTCTGCATTGTCTCAGTCTATGAGGCGCCAAGCATGTCCGGCTGTGCATGAGCAAAGTCGACGCAGGGGCGGTCACGATAGCTGGATGCAACAAACCAAGGAAATTGGCAATCGCAGCGAGCGGCATCTGAATCCAAGGGGATCTAGAACATCTCAAGCGTCTTGTTGATGGCAGGAAAGACGTCATTACTTACGGCTCATCACAGGGACGGTGCATTAGTGGAGGGACCCTTCTACGCTCTAGTGCTGGCCTTTGCTGTTGGCCCGCTTCAAACCATGGTCCTTGATGCGCAACCCCGCGATTGAGTGTATTGCGATAGGTTTCATATGGAAACACGTCGATTGAGATATTATCCCTCATATCTTGGCTCAATTTGTATGTTTTTATGGCTACAGTTTACGCGCGTGCAGCGTCAGCAAGATGTACGTACTTTAAACCCCTCCAGATTGATCGACACCCTTGACCTGCCCTGCCCTGCCCTGCCCTGCCCTGCCTCGGCTTTCGGACCGCCTGAATCGAATCTTGCAGCGTTATTTTCTTTTTCCTTCGGCATTTGGCAGCCAAACAAACGGTGAGCAAAAGGGTCGATCCACCGTCTTTGGTCCAGACACTAACGTCGAGCCCGTCTGCCCACACCGTCCCCTCGTATCGACCCTCCGTTTCCCCTTTTCGAGAGCGCCCGTCTCTTGACTCGGCCAATACGTACCGTATATTGAGCGAGCGGCTAGACTAGGTGGATTCGGGCCGCGTGCACGGGTATTCTGTCAAATTCAATTCCCTTTCAGTTGACTTTGCCTCGGAACAAGTCAGCTCGAGTACGAATTCGAGTGCGCGCCGAAGCGAAGCGAGATGCGTGAATCTTGATGCTAAATATGCTAATTGTCTAAAGTTGTGCCCCCTTATCTTTATTATTCTTCCTATTCAGCTCAATGGCATTCAACGACAACTCTACTGCGCACATCAAAGTCCGTGATAATCTCACTCCCTCCCTCCCCTCTCCCCTTGGTCGTCCCCGCCAAACGAGATGCATCTCCACTGTCCCCCATAGGTACCTGGCAAGCCTGGGTAGCCACAAAACACCTGGGAACTCCATAACGGACGGCCCCACCGCTTACGGATCATCTGGGTCTGGTTCCTAGACTTGACTCGACAGAGAAAAGACCCTCCCATGTGAAAGTCGAGAGCCCCTCGCGACGGCTACCAACATCGGGCCAGTAGCTAAGTATTTTACCGACAATCGATACCGCCCACTAGGGCCAGCTGTTGCCATCTTGTTCTTGTTTGCCTTAAAAATAAAGATACGGTGAAGATGCAGGCGGTCAATGTGGCGCATGTAGCATCTCGAGGCGAGGCAGCGCAGCAGTTCTCAAGCGAGATTCAGTTCATGTAGCCGATACTTTTTTTTTGGCCGACTACCGAGTAGGTACCTATCAACAGATACGATATCCAGGGTCTTTCAAGCAACTCGGCGCGTCAACACCTGCTTGGGCACAGTGCCCAGTAAGACGCGATTGAGTGATTATCTCTTCTCTTGTCTCCTCTCTGATGCGCTGTCAGTACGACTTGGATTTGTTTCATGCCGTGGAGCCACGCTACAGCATGCATGACATGGCAGGCAGTGTAATCTCGTCGAGGTTTGAGCAACTCTCAGCCCTTGATTGAATCAATTGATCATGTTTCAGATGCACCAAGTCTTGAAGATCTGCCTCTACAAAGTAAGGCTCTATTTGAGCATGAACTCGCTGCTACTCTATGCTTTCTATCATGTCAACCTAGGTCGGTGGCCTCAGCTCCTGGGGAGAGAGCTTGTATACTTTACAGCCACCCCCTGACGAGATGGAGCTGTTGTGCGACCAGATTTGGTCTGCGGGTGCCTTGATTCTGAATTGGCTTTTCACATCGGTCGATAAGCTCCAGCTAGTAAAGGGGAAGTGCCTGGACGATGCTTCAGCCGCAAAGCGTCATTCGGACCAGTAGATGCCATGGGGATCCATCGGTGGGAATGCCACTGAGAGTTTATTCGTGACACCTTTGCCAGTTACTGCACTGCACTCAAAGTCCTAGCTCTAGGCGACAGGCTTTATGACTTCGTCTTGATACCTCTCCGTAAGCAAGGCTTGCTAGGACTTTTCAGCCGTGCTGCCTTGACGCTCAGAGCCTCGCTCAACGGCAATTGGCTCGTGGTGGTGGCTTTTAAACCTGTCAGAGAGTGTCTCCCCAGATTCTCGGATGTTGCAAGTTCCAGTGCGCCGTGCCCTTCAACATGCCACGGATGGCCGGGATTCTTCCCCCTTGAGCGTGGCGTGGGCTGAGGCGGCGGCGATTTCCATTGTCGGTAAAGTCGCGACGGGGACCTGGATTGCGCGTTTCCCAATGGGATGGTGATGACTTCGTGCTCGTCCCAATATGACCAAGACGGCGTCGGGCGGTCGGTGTCATGTAAAGTCGTAGACCATCAGACTCTCGCGGCCATCTCGCGCCTCCTTGAGGACAATGACCATCTCATCGTCGAAGCCAACCCAATTCCTGCGGTCCTCCCACTCAGCTCGCGGTACAGGCGTAGAGTTGTCTGCGTCATCGGCTGGCTGCCTGGTCGTTGGTCGCACTTCGATGCTGCTGCCTCCGACGCGGCCCTCGAGCTCCCACACACGTATCTCGTCGCCCCGCGTGCTGATGCTCACTGCCTTGCCCCGCGGCGTGATCTCCGCATCTGAGATGCCTGATGTGTGGCCCCAGAGGCGTATGCCAGGCGACAGCGAGAGAGACGTTGCGGTGGAGGTGCAAAGGTACAGGACCAGCGTGTTGTCGGGCAAGGTGGCGAGGAGGTACGGGTGGCTGTAGCAGAGGGTCGTAAGTTCTGACCGAGATCCGTTGGCTCGTGGTGAGTCGGCGCCGCCTGAGGCTGTAATGGGGAGAGTAGACGCAAGGCGCGAGGTTAGCGTGTCGACGCTGGAGCCATCAGAGGACGGAGTTATGAGCAGGTCCTGAACGCCGATGCACCAGCCTTCGCGGACCGAGAAGGTGTAGGCGATGGAGGCGCTCGCAGAGGACGACATGCGGCGTATCGATAGAGCGAGCGGTAGGTGGGTGGTGTGCGACTTGAGCGATGTGAGAAGAAAGGGAGGCGGCAGGATCGTGTTTGCAGCTTGAAGCTCTATCTGTTGTCCTTTTAATTCGTGTATTATCGATTCGCTAATCTTGCTCGTGTCGTCCGTGGTGTCGTCTCTGGGCTCGCCGGCCGGTCGATTGAAGGTGTAAAGAGATATCAAGCCAGCAGTTGTCGCCGTGAGCACATAGGGATGACCGCACGCAACCGCGACAAGCTCCCCATTGCAACTCTTCTCATGTCGATACCTCCACGTCAACTCTTGTCGCTCAATATCCAACCTCCAGAGTCCAAAACTGCCATCCGCGAATCCTACTATGATATCAACCGCTTTGCCAGGGCCATTTTCGTCCACCGCCAGTGATGATGGCGCAGTATCGTCGCTTTCGTCTTTCTCGTGGAAATCGAGCTGGGCGATCGGTCGTCGTGTTCGTAGGTCCCATGCGCGCAGCCCGGATTCCGAATCAGCCGTTATAGCAATGCCCTCAACAACCTTAACCAGTGTCCTCTTCTGTCCTCCATCATCATCCTGTGCATCACGCACACTGACCTCTTCCACAGCACACTTTCCCCTAGCCCAGTTATGTCGTAGTTTATACTGTCTCTTCCAGTCGACGCTCTCGCTCTTGCTGCTCTCTCTTAGAACCTCATCATCCGGTGCTCTCCCTTTCCGTCCATCCGCCCACACAGCTCGTCGCGCGGCGTACTGCAACTTGGTACCGCCAGCTCCACCGACTCGAAATCCAGGTATGCGCAGGGCCCGCGGGAGGACAAAGCGCTCGTAGTAGTGTTCACGCCAGAGGTGAGGATCCGAGGCTAGGCGGTAAAGACGGCGGGAGGTGGGGGAGATGTCGAGGAGCTCAGACGAGGAGAGAAAGGAGAGGATTCGAAGCAGGAGTTCGGAGGATATCGTGGTGAGGATATCGCGAGACGGCGGCTTGAAGGCTGTATGTGCGAGACGAACGCGTTTCAACGGCCGAGGTTGAGTATCTTCTAGGTCGGGCGAAGGGCGGGGGCTCGGCGAGAGCTTTCGCTTGGGCATCTTGGACGGATATCGTCGCGCTGCGCAGGACGAGCCTGCGGGCAGCTGTGAAAAGCCTGGAGGTGAGTTTGGGGCGTCAAGTCAGGTTGGTGATGTTGAAGCTTAAAAGTTGTAGAGGGTTATGAAAAGGCGGAAAATGTCGGTGACGATGGTTGGTTGGCGGTTGACCGGAGCTGCCAGCGCCAACACTACCCTGGACATGAATATTTGCTCATAGTATTTTGATAATCGGATTTAATAGTTCAGTGCCTTGGAAGTATTTATAAAATTTAGGTACTTGTATCGATGTAATCTTACATGCATATGCTTATTTACTTCTTGTTCCAACGTGTCGACGTAGGGTATTCCATGATGCGCGTAACAATGTAGAGCCCAAATGCCCACCGTGTAAATGAACCCAAACTCCGAAGATGCGTCACCGATTCCGCTTTCATAGCCCAACCGCCGAAAAGATATCGTCATATACCTTTCCGATCCAGCCGTCCATGAGACCTTCTCTTGCAACTACTCCTAGGCCTCCGACTGCCCATAGAGCAGCAAATCCCACTGCAGCTCCGTGAAGAGCGATCCATCTTCTCCTTCTTTGCCTCCTGGCTCTCTTCTCTGCCACCGCGGTGCTTGTCCCCCAGATAGTTGTTGTTGAAGGAGCCAGGCCAAACCATTTAGCCTGCCCCCAAATCATATGGCCACAGCCCGTGGCAAGAAGACCGACGTAGGAGATCCAAGCAGTAACAGGGTGTCGAGCAAAGCCGTGTGCGACATAGGCGAGGCCGATATTGGAACTGTCACCCTCGATTTGCAAAGGCAGGATACGGTTGACAAAGACGTGTGCGGCAAAGAAGACGGTGAAGGCGTATCCAGAGGCTGAGATGTAGCTCAGTGCGGGCCATGGCGAGGCAGCCTTGACGCTCTTCTCATCTTCGAGTCCCGTTCTTGAGCGATGGAGCGCATACATCCCCGGAGTGGCCGCACCGTAACGCTTCATGTTCTGTGATCTCCTCAACAGTCGAAGGGCGATTCCTGAACCAATGTGGGCTATAAAGGGTAGAGCCACCAGGATGGGCTCGGCGAGCGAGGTCTGGTAGATTTCACGAGTCATGAGAAGGTAGGTTTCGGAGCCAGCAACAGAACGTGTAACAGCGGGGATGAGAGAGACGTTGGCAAGATGGAGAGACGTGAAGAGACCCATTGCGTAGCTGGAGAACTTTTGGATTCGCATAACTGAGAAGAATAAGTATGGCTGCCTCATAGAGTATCATGCCAAGTATTGTATAGGTACTTACGATAGAAGATGGGACCTGGACCTGTAGCAGCTCCAGGTCTAGTAAGGTTGGCGCTCGCACTCAGTCCTGGAGCACCAGTCGAAGGTGCTTTGATGGTTGATGCGCTGTCCTCCATATCGTCGGCGTCCACCATTTCATATCCATCGTCACTTCCTCGAGGCTGTGGCCCGAGGTTAGCGGGATCAACTGGCGGCGAATCTATCGGAGAAGGGTCGAGCTGCTGCAGAGACAAGAGCGAGGCTCGACGATCGGGAGATTGGTCGAAGTCCATGGGTGCGACCACGACCCCGCGTGTAAATCAGTGTTGAAAGGCGTTGATGGAAGACAAGAATCCCAAAGAAAGATTGGCGGGGAGGCGAGCGTTGAAGAAGAGGGCGCTCGTGACAGGGACCTAGGGTTTTCCAGTTGAGATTAGCGCCTCAACGTGCTGGAAAACGGGGAAGCTTCGCCAGACTCTGGGGCAGGTGGTTCTGGAAGCCCCTGTCAGATGCCCTGGAGAATGACGTTGAAGGTTCTGGGGGCCTGGTCAGCGACACATGCCAAGCGTTGATTGGTTGATAGGGCTGGCAGACCATCTAGCTTGATTTAGTTAGTTCCATCTCGAGCTGGGCCACTTCTCTTCTCGAACCTCATCCTACCTTGACTGAGAGCTTAGAACAACTTTACATTATACGACGCCTTTGACCAATCTTGAGATCGAGTCACTCCACATGCCTCCAGTAAGTCACTTTATACTCATTGATGAATCCATATCTGACGCGTCTAGCGTCATCAAACACTTCCGTCGGCGCAGACCGCATCGGCGCGTGAAGCACAGAAGTCCTTCTACTGCCAACTCTGCTCCAAAGGCTACTCTCGCATGAACGACTATGAAGCCCATCTCAGTAGTTATGATCACAGCCATAAGCAGCGCCTCAAGGACATGAAGGCTATGGTTCGCGATCCCAACGCGGGCTCTCGTGCGCGCAAGGCCGAGGCCAAAGCAGACGGCATCATCAGCATTAAACTTCCTGGTCAAGAAGCTGCAACCGGCAGCGGAGGAGGGTTCAAAAAGGGCGGTTTCAAAAAGAGTGGCTTCAAGAGTGCTTTCACCAAGGTCGAGAGCGGTGGAGAGGCAGCAGCACCAGCGGCAGAGAAGCCCAAACCCGCCAGTGCACTTGAGCCAGCACCCGTCAATCCTGGTCTTCAGAAGAATCTATCTCCAGAAAGCGACACTGAAGACGAAGGCTACGAAGTCTATGACCCAAGGTTCCCTACGGATTGATCTCTATCATTGCCTCTACTCTCCCTTCAAGGTTATCTCCCTTCAACATTACCGCTAAATTTACAAGGGTGACTGGACAGCTTCTCTTCAGGATTTTCCTCACTCACTCACATCGGTGGCCACTGTGGGCCGCCTATCTGCGATATATCCTGCTCCAGCAAACCCATCAGATTTCGACTTCCAGACATCCAGTCCGCCATCTGCGCCACCTGCGCGCTTTCAGTGAAGGCTGCGTTCGGATCGCCTCCACCGGCGTTCATGTTTGGGTCCATCATAGGCATGAAGCCAAGTTGGTTGAAATACACATCAAACTCATCTCCAATGGGCACCATTGTTTGATCCTCCTGCTGTTGCGACCTGGCTTCAACATAGAGCGATGCAACGTTGCTCATTACGTGGCATAGCCGTGATAGCTTCTGCATGGTTTCGGATGAAGCATTGGTTTCTTCGATGGACGCGCTAAACTCCTTCAAGAGATGCAAATCCTCTACTGATAATGTCTCAATGACATAGCAGAAAAGAACGAAAAAGGGTGCAAATGGGGTTAGTACCAGATTCCTACAATCTTGTCAGCTATCTTGAGCATGGGAAATGGTCTCTACAGTGATCATACCAATGGACATATATCATTCTCGCATAGGCATCTTTCCGCACCAGTTCCATACATTCCAGATGTCTATGTGTCGCTCGACGTGCGCACTCGATGCACTCGTCGCAAAACCTGCTTGTTGAACCTTCCGGTGCTGGAATGGCTCGGTATATGAGTGTCATGGTTGATAGCATCTGGACTTCGTCACCTCTGATGTGGACGTCAACAAGAGGCGAAGCCCCCATTTTCTCGAGCGAAGCAATGGCTAAGCTCCGGCTTTCGTTTGCCTCGGCCTCTACTCGACGGCATTCAGCTGCTAGCAACCGAGCTCTTTCAGCGATTTCAGCCGGTGGCCGGGTCAATGCTGCTGGGCAGAATCTGGTCGCCGTTAGCCAGGATGATCGGGGTATGGAAGGGGTCAAGGTACTGGTCAGTGTCACTTACAGTTGCTCGTAAACCCGGCCTTGAAGTGTTGCTGTATTGAGCCACATGGTTGCGACAGCTCCGGTTTCAAGGCTCAATATCCCTTCAAAGTTGAAAGTGCGCGGAGTGTCAACGTCCCAATCCTGAATGGTAGGGGCACGACCAAGCCGAATTGCGAGCGCCTTGTCTGTGGTATAGATATACCAGAATAAGATTGCTCTGATACCAGAGCCTTCAGGGTTGCGAGTGGCATGGTCTTTGCGATGAAAGCCAGCGGTCTGACACATCTGGGCAGCAGCGCTGTTCAGGTGCCAAGCAACTGAAGGTCTGCATACGTCGATGGCATATAATGTCTGAGACCTCTGTTAGTTTGTGATATTGTAATGTCACGGAGGGTTCCTTACCCCCATTATCAGCGCCTGGATCGTTTCGACCTTGACGGACATGAAAAGAGACATGTTTGCAAGCGCAGTCTCCAAGTTGACTCGGCTGGTGTGAAGATGCGACGCGAATTCATCTTTAAGAACTTTGTTGTCAGTGGTCAAGGTGTGCTGCTCAAGGAACAAGTAATAGAGCCCGACGTTGACAAGAATGAAGGTGGAATCGGAGAAGTCTTCCGTGGGGAAGTAGACCATCCGGCACAGATTGGAGAAGTCGTTTACTCCGACAAAATAGCAGACGAAAGTAAAGAGACCCGGGGGAGAAGCTGAGCTCAAGTCAGCAGATGAGTTGATGAGCAGATACTGTCGGGTATACCTTTGGCACGCTTGAGCGAGGATACAACAACATCCATGGGAGGCATTCGAAGCTGGCCTAGACCCCCCTTCGGCAACGGCTGTTGAAGAGGGAATCGGGGGCCATGGCTGATGGACTGCCGGCTCTGAAGCTCGGCTAGTTGTCTCAAGTTGGTGAGGCCCTCCAGCATGTTGGGGCTGACATCGTGCAAAGAGGTGCGCTCTACTGCGTTCTCAAGGAGCTCGCTGGCAAAGGTGGTTTGCTGGGCAATGACGGAATCGCCGCCGAACGCAGACTCGTCTTCGGAGCTTTCAAAGGCGGCTGCGGAGGCAGTGGCTGTGTCTACACCAGAAAAGTGTCCTGGTGTTGCAGGAATCTGCGTGTTACTTCCTGGCGTGGAGGTGGAGCGCTGGGATAGGTCGCGAAGTAGGGTTTCGATGTTAGCCAGACGAACCTCGATCTGATCGATCTTGCGTTCACTAAGGCACATGCCACAGGTCAGCAAGGTCTTGTCTGATGGGGTGAGTAGCTTTGGGGAGCATGGCGTTGATGGTTGTAACAGATGTGATACGATGTGTCTGGGGTAAAGGAGATACGGGGGTGACCAACTATTGGGAGGAGATGAGGACTCGTTGCCGAGGTTCTTTGGGTCTTTGGCCAACGCCGGTGGATGTGCAGGATCGTTTGGCCGTACGACAGTTGGAGCAGGGCCATTCCTTGTCGCAGCGGACCTATTCCATGCGAGTACGTGTTATTCATGTCAACTATATTGAAGAACTAGCCGCCCACACAGAGGCACATCTGGACTGGCATCTATAGGTGATGCTTACCTTTCGCACACGACATTGGTCACACTATTATCAAGATTTCTTGTCAGTTTAAGACAGTCACAGCCACCAAACACAGCTGCACCTCCGGTATAAGTCCTGCTGTAGACTTCACTTGGCCCGCCGAATAAGAACAACGCCCGCGTCCTGCAAAGCATTCGCCATGCGGCCGGAATATACCCGATGAAACAACTGTAGATAGAAATTGACTAAATAGGAATGTGCCACTTACCGCTCGCCGTACGGCGTCATCGGAGGCTGCGGGTCCGGCGGTAGTGAGTCCGGGACCAACACTCGGCTGATCCATACGCGGCAACTTTCTCCTGACCTGGATGGAGAATATACACCAAAGAGGGATGGCGATGAATGAGAGAGTTCTTTCTTTGGATCTTAGTAATTGAGTTCACAGATGCTGACGACGCGCAACCAACGGAGAGTATCGCTATGTAAAGAGAAGGAGAAGGATTCGGTGGCCGCGGGGACCGACACGGACGGTTGGGAGGCGCCCAGTGTGGCTTGAGCTCGGCGTGGCGCACGGGCTAAGGCTAGATGTGGCTCGTTTTAGCTAGGTATTGTCATGCAAGTGGGCGAAACAAGCATTGAAAGTGCTTTTTTCGTATTTCGTTTTCGGCTTTGTCACCGTTTGCTCTGTATCACGTACAAACCCGTCATCCCTTGATATTGTAATGGTTGTCCTACCTAGGTACAGAGAGTAAGATTAGGACTTGTGAGGTTGAAATTGACTACAAGCGGCTCAATTATTACCCCGGGGAATGGGTCCTCCCCGATTGAGTCTCGCCGTAGATCAATAGGTAAGTTAGATATGATTTAGTGGCTTGTTGGCTGTAGCGTAATGTCACGGATTTTTCGGGTTGCGAAGGAAATGCCAAGAGTATTGTATTGCTAGCTATTATGCACCGTTTTAAAAGCGTTGGTGTTTGCCTCTTGGTCATGTTTGGCCTGTATTCATCTATTCATCCCAAACAGACTGCGCTGTTTGTCCAAGATGACTGAGCAGCAGTGTATAAAGAAACAGGAGATAGCAGTTGGCGATTCGCCTTCTGATACTTGTGTGTCGACTGATCAACCACAAGACGCCATGGCTGAGCACAAGGGAGACGATGATGGTATCACCAAAGAGGGCTCAAGCTTCAAGTACTACCTGGTGAGTCTTGAAGTCTTGTCGATCAGAAATGTTGTGCTAATAGAAGGCATCTTCAGCGCATCTTTACTTACAACGACCGCTTGGGATGGATCCTCAACACCATCGCCTTCATCGCCATGATCGTCGCTGGCACGCTTTTGCCTCTGATGGACATTGTCTTTGGAAAGTTCATCAACGTATTTACTGATTTTGCTACGGGCCAGTTGTCGCCTGCTGGGTATCGAAGTGAAGTCGCCAAGTACAGGTACGGTTATCATTATGTGCTGTATCCTAAAAGCTGACCCTTTGTAGCCTCTTCTTTATATACCTGTTCATCGCCAAGTTTGTCTTGACGTACATATGGACGGTAAGCAGCTCTCGATATAGCTTCACGATACCTACCCTTGCAGTCTAACAGATGTGCTGCAGATGCTTGTCTCGATGACAGCAATCAGAACCACCAAGTTACTACGCGTCGATTTCGTTCGAAGCACCCTCCGTCAAGAAGTTGCCTTTTTCGACTCTCCCTCGTCTTCAATCCCCGGACAAATCACGACAAATGGAAACCTGATCAACCAGGGAATCTCTGAGAAGTTTGGCCTCACCATCACCGCCCTCTCGACTTTTATCACGGCTTTTATCGTGGCGTTTGCCGTCCAGTGGAAGCTGACTCTGATTGTCATCGCTATCGTGCCGGTCAACATCGTCGTCACCATCATCTGCGTCGCCTTCGATATGGGCTACGAGTATGCCATGTTTGATATCTACTCGCGGTCGAGTTCCTTGGCGGAGGAAGCTTTCTCGACGATCCGCACAGCGCACGCTTTTTGGGCCTTTCCAAAGCTGTCCAGGCGCTTCACGGATACGCTTGAGGAGGCGAGAAGGATTGGTCGCAAGAAGTCGTACGTATACGTCGTGCTATTCCCCACCGAGTTCTTCTGTATCTTCTCGGGATATGGGTTGGCCTTTTGGCAGGGCATGAGGATGTATTCCGAGGGCGAGATCACTCAGCCAGGGACAGTCGTGACGTGAGTTTATATTTGCACCTAGACTGAGACGGGTTTGTTAACATGGTAATAGTGTCATCTTTGCAGTTCTTGTTGCTGCTACCGCTCTCACTCAGATCGCGCCGCAAACAGTAGCCATCTCCAAGGCCACGGCTGCTGCCCAGGAGATGTTCCAGATGATCGATCGCCAGTCACAGATTGACGCCCTGTCTCCAGAGGGAGACACTATACCTGACTTTAGGGGAGATATTCAGTTCCGTGGCGTTCAGTTTTCGTATCCCTCGCGCTCTGATGTGAAGATCCTTCACTCGTTGGACCTGGACATTCCTGCGGACAAAACAACAGCTCTCGTTGGTGCCAGTGGCTCTGGAAAGAGCACGATATTCGGTCTTTTGGAGAGATGGTACATGCCGGGCAGTGGTTCAATCACTCTTGATGGTCGTCCTATCGAGGGTTTGAACTTGCAGTGGCTGCGAACAAACATCAGAATGGTCCAGCAGGTATGTGCAAGACGAGCAAGCATAAGATGGTGGGTTAGTGCTCACGTCGATACAGGAGCCAACCTTGTTTAGTGGAAGTATCTATCAGAATGTTGTAGATGGTCTTACCGGCACGGATATGGTTGATCTACCAGAAGACGAGAAGCGAAAGATGGTTATCAACGCATGCCAGTCGGCCTATGCCCATGGATTCATCGAAGCACTGCCAAATGTGAGTCTCATGCTTCCTCCTCCCTCCCATTTACTGATTTTCTTCTAGGGCTACGATACCTGGATCGGCGAGCGAGGAGCATCACTTTCTGGCGGACAAAAGCAGCGTGTAGTCATTGCTCGCAGCATCATCTCCAACCCCAAAGTCCTCATGCTTGACGAAGCGACCAGTGCCCTCGATCCCAACGCTGAAAAGATCGTGCAGCAGGCTCTGAACAACGTCGCCAAAGGCCGGACCATGATCGTCATTGCTCATCGACTGTCCACTATCCGAGATGCTGACAATATTGTTGTCATGGCCAAGGGTGACACTGTTGAGCAGGGCTCACATGATGAACTCATTGAGCTTGGGGGCACATATTCTCGACTCGTTCGCTTACAAGATCTAGGAAAGGGTAAAGCAGCATCAGATGAGGATGACGAGACAGAGAAAGACGAGTCGATCGCTGGTCTTGACCCTGTCTTGTCTCGCGCTTCTGCACACGCAACAGCCGATATCACACAAGACGATGGGATCAACTACGGACTCTTGAAGGGCCTGTACCTCATTGTCAAGGAGCAACGGTCTCTTTGGTTCTCTGCGTTTGTGTTATTTATTATTTCACTTCTTGGAGGTAAGTCACATATCCCTTTGTTTCAGAGAAGAGAGCTCACTCAACCTGCTTAGGTGGTACATATCCATCTCTCGCCGTCCTCTTTGCGAGAACCATGAAGGCTTTTGAGACTATCGACGTTGGCGAAGCAAACTTCTTTTCCTTGATGTTCTTCATAGTCGCCATTGGAAACTTCGTCATCTATGCTGTAGCTGGTTGGGTCTGCAATGAGATTGGTCAAGTAAGTCTCTGATCTATCTTTTGACCCTTGGACCTGTCGAGACTAATATCTGCTAGTATGTCATGACGGTATATAGAAGCGAACTATTCGACAACACTCTTCGGCAAGACATGGCCTTCTTTGATGACCCCGGCCGCGGAACTGGAGCTCTTGTTTCACGACTCGCCGCTGAACCCACAAACATCCAAGAACTGCTCTCCATAAACGCAGCCCTTATCTCGATCAACATCGTCACCGTTCTATCCAGTGCCATCCTCGCTATTGTTTACGGCTGGAAACTCGGTCTTGTCCTTACACTCGGTGCTCTGCCCGTGCTCGTTGGCTCAGGATACGTGCGAATTCGACTCGAGTTCAAGTTTGACGACGAAACGGCTGAGAGGTTTGCCAAGAGCAGCAGCTTGGCTTCAGAGGCTGTGCTGGGAATCCGGACAGTCTCTTCATTGGCTCTCGAGGGCGCTATTGTTGAGAGATATAGCAGTGCTCTTGAGGGACTTGCGAGGGAAGCTATTGGAAGTTTGGGGTGGAAGATGCTGTTCTATGCCTTTAGCCAGTCGGCATCTTTTCTTGCCATGGCTTTGGGCTTTTGGTAAGTGCATACTTATATAGATATGAGCAAGACATACTAACAGCCAACAGGTATGGTGGACGTCTCGTCTCGACTGGCGAGTATACGACGGAGCAGTTCTACATCATCTTCATTGCCGTCATCTTCTCAGGGGAGGCATCAGCAATGTTATTCCAGTACTCTACAAGCGTCACCAAAGCACGAACAGCAATAAACTACATCTTTCAGCTTCGACGTCAACGTGTTCTTCACGACAATGCAGAGAACGGTCCAGAGTCTGAAGATGAGAAGCACTCGTCTGGAAAGGGGCTCAATCTCGAGTGCGACGAGATTGCCTTTGCTTACCCTCGTCGACCCAAGCTACAGGTCCTTCGAGGCGTCGACGTCAGTATCGAATCTGGAAAGATGATAGCTCTTGTGGGTGCCTCTGGATGCGGCAAATCGACCATGATTGCACTCCTTGAGCGCTTCTACGACCCAACTACGGGCACTATACGTGCAGATGGCCAGGATATCAAGACTGCAGATCGACATCTACACAGACGAGACATTGCCCTCGTCCAGCAAGAACCAGTTCTGTACCAGGGCTCCATCAGGGACAACATATCCCTTGGTATAGAACAAGGCAATCCCTCCGACGACGCCATCATCGACGCCTGCAAACAAGCCAACGTGTGGGAGTTCGTCTCTTCCCTCCCCGAAGGCCTCGCCACGCCCTGCGGTAACCAAGGCCTCTCGCTCTCAGGCGGACAGCGCCAGCGCATTGCTATAGCACGCGCCCTTATCCGCAAACCACGCCTACTCCTCCTCGACGAAGCCACCAGTGCTCTCGACACGGAGAGCGAGAAGGTGGTCAAGGAGGCGCTGGATAAGGCGGCCGAGGGGAGGACGACGGTTGCGGTAGCTCATCGGCTGAGCACGATTCGAGACGCAGATGTCATTGCTGTTTTTGAAGGCGGGAGGATCGTCGAGAGGGGGAGACATGAGGAGCTTGTTGCCAAGAGGGGTCTTTACTATGAGATGGTGTTGGGTCAGTCTTTGGATAGAGAGGCTTAAGGACATAGAAGTGGGTTGGCGTTTAGGAAATGAATCTATAGACCATGAGATACACAGGGAGCTTGGGCTAGTCTTGTTTATTTAATCTCTATTCTCTCGTGGGCAAAGGTATGTGGTCTCTCTACCCTTCTCTTCTTGTACATATATCATACATCTTGATAAGAAGGATCAGTACGCTTTTCACCAAGTCGAAATCAGGAATACAGAACATAATATAGATGAACCGCTCAGTTGAATATCAGCAATCATGACATGGATTCGAGTAACTGGAGCATAGATCAGCATGTCAAATCAAAGGCACCTTCTTGGCTCGTCACGTTGTCACAATCGTTTGAAAGCACGAGTATAAGTCAAACACAGCCGGACTAGCTAGTCTTGCAGCTCGTTCTATTGTGTTTTAAAAGCCATATCGTCGTATCTAATTTTATCCTCAACCCATCATAATATCTCAATCCATATCTCGTCTCCAAAGCAAAACGCACCGCTCTAAGCCAGAACCTTGACATCGCCCTCCTTGAGCTTGCCAGCCTCGACGAGCCTCTTGGTCTCGCCGGTCCACACAGCCTTGATCTCGTCGGCGACCTTGAGGCCGTTGAGCTTGCCAGCAAGAGCAGCAATCTCGTCGGGGTCAATCTTGCCCTGGATGGTCTCGACGTCGCCGAGCACGGCGTCGATGTCGGCGGGCGTGGGCTCGCCAGAAGCAAAGTAGTTGGCGTCCTTGACCGAGCCCTTGAGAACACGCTTGTTCTTCTTGACGGCGTTCTTGGCCGCCTCCTTGGCCTTCTTGCTGGAATCACGATCAGCCTTGGCCTTCTCCTCAGCCTCCTTAGCAGCCTTCTCCTCAGCCTCCTTGGCGGCCTGAGCATCCTCCTTGGCCTTCTTTTCAGCGGCCTCGCGTTCGAGACGCTTCTTGTTCTTGGCGGCGTTGGCCTCCTGGCGGAATCGCTTGATACGCTCATCACCAGCAGAAGCGTCGTCTAGCAGCTTGCGGAGACGGGCGTTGTCCTCGGCCTTCTTCTTCTTGCGGGCGTTGGCGTTCTTGCGCTCGACGTGTCGTTTCTGGTCACGGTTCTCGTTGTCATCGGGGACATCCTCGTCGAGGTACTCAAATGTTCGCCAGCTGTCAAAGTTGTACCAGAAGTTGTAGAAATCCTCGACCTGCTCCTTGGTGGCATCAGAGCCGCCAAATGAGGGGACAGGGTGAGTCTTGGAGAAGCGAGCCTCGGACTTGAAGACCTTGCTCCATGCCTTATAGTAGTCGGTCTTCTGGAGCTGCTTCTTGGTGGGGGGCTCGACATCGGCCTCCTCGTCGACAGAGTCGAACTGGCGGCGCTTGACGGGGTCGAGGAGGACGTCGGTGGCCTTCTGGATACACTTGAAGAACTGGTCGTCCTCGGTACGGCCCTGGGCGGCCTTCTTGTCGGGGTGGTGCTTGAGGACCTTCTTGCGGTGGGCCTTCTTGATCTGGTCCTCGGAAGCCTTCCAGCGGTACTTGGAGAGACCGAGAATCTTGTAGTGGTCCTGGGACTAGAAAAAGATATGTCAGTATGAGAAACTACATAAATGAACAGTCAGTGTTACATACCTTCCAGTCCTTGGCCTCACGCTGAAGCATCATGGGGTCCTCAGCCTCACTCTCATCGCTGACGTCGCCATCCTCAACCTTCTTGGCGCTCTCCTGAGCCTGGATGCGGTCATCCTCGGAAAAGGTGCGCTTGTGGCGGGCTCGTCGAGCGTGGGCGAGGAAGTGAGGGCCAACGGGCTCGATGCTTCGCTGAGTAGCCTCAGAGAGCTTGCCAACGGCCTTGAAGTCCTTGTCGGCGCTCCAGCCGCTGGGAAGAGCGGGGAGCGGGAGGGTCACAGTAGCCACGGAAGCCATTGTGTGATGTGTGGATTTGGTGGTGGTGATTGAGAGAAGAAAAAATCCCGATGATTTTTTTTGGTCGCAATAATTTTTCTATCGATTTCCCCCACCATAAAGTCATTGGCGGGGTGAGGGGCTTGGGGTGCTTCAGTGGGCGATGTACCAAATTTTAGTTGATCACAGTGGGCGCCACCTCTCGACAGCGCCCATTCGTGTCCGGCCCGGCCCTGGACTCCCCCGGCCCAGATCGGGTCTCCCAGAATTCCGCAGCCGGAAGCACTTTTTCTCCTCGTCCGAACTTATCACCGCCTTTGACTACCTAGAAATCGACAGCTACCGCTACGATAACATCGTTGAATACCGCATCAGCTCTGATCATTGAAGACTTCTTATCTCTGAAACCACCCAAAAGTCACAATGGCCACCGCTCCAGCTCTCAATGCTTACCGACACCTAATGCGCGCCGCGCGAATCGCCTTCCAAGGTATGCGAACCTCGTGTAAACGAGCTACTAGTTCTTCCTCTTTGCAGGATCAGAGCGTAATTCACTGGACTGTGCTAACGACCTCACGCTCTGTAGGTGATGCACCTATTCTATCGGCTGCTCAGCTCCAAATCCGCAACGAGTTCCGCCAAAAAGCCTCGATCGATGCCTCCGATGCCCCAGCCGCTATTCAGCATGCCGAGGAGGTAGCAAAGGTCCTCCGCCAAAATGTCGTTCAGGGACAAAAGACAGACGAGGGCAAGGATACCTACAGTGAGTCTATGTTATCTGTCGAGAACAATAGTAAGGATCACATGTTGACAGACAATGCAGAACTACGGATACACAAGGATATTGAACGAGGCGACAATGAATCTATCAAGACGGCTGGCAAGGGCAAGTCTCAGGGTGGCTGCTGCGGTGGTGGTCGATAAGAAGAGATTCTCTGATTGTACAAATCTGTAACATTACTGTCATGATACCCTCCAGGAATAAATGCCCAAATGATCATCTTCTCTAGCTCTTTATTTTCCATCTATTCCTGCCGCTCACATAACCAACAGCCGCCAGTTTCACTTGACCCTATCGCTAATGAAGTCCACCCTTTCCATGATGCATTTTTCCCTGACGCCAAACTCCCAAGGTATGCGAATTAACCTTGATCAATACAAAAGCAATCGTGATCTCGTTTAATCGCCAGAAAGCGCGGCGTAAGCGGGTGTGTCAGAGGCTCCTGGAGGCGCTGCCACCGGGGCGGGCAGAGCTGCTGCTGGCTGGTTTGTAGAGCTGGTGCCGGCTTCATTCGCTCGCGAACCTTGGCCTTGCGATCCTCCCTGGCGCTGCCTGGCATCCTTCAACATCTGGGTTCTCTGTTCCTTATCCATAGTACCAATCGCCTTCGGTTGTCCCCATCGCACACGAAGCGGGCATCCAGCAATCACAGCACGACCCTGGCATGCCTCCGCTGCCTTCTCGGCCGCCTCTCGAGTTTCGTAATTGACAAATGCGCAGTGCGACATGTGTGAGCACACCAAGCTCTTGATCTTGCCGTGCGCCTTGAAGAAATCGCGTAGCTTGTACTCGGGTAGATCGTCCTCAATACCAGTGACAAACAGCGACATGATATTCTTGTCGGCGGGCGGCATCCAGTCGCGTGGGCTCGGAGGCAGTTGAGCGGCACTTGGGAAGACCTGGCGACCCTTACCACCAGGTCTAGCTCCAGCAGCCGCGGCCGCCTTTGAATCGCGTGTACGAATAGGGCCAGGTCCGCCAACGCCAGCGCCGACAGCTGCATTTCCACCCTTTGAGCTCTCGCCCTCCTCAATAGCCTTGCCCTTACGGAAGTAGGGCTTACTGTTTGCGAGTCTCCGTAGCAACTCGCGCGCCTTCTCGTCTGTCTTTTCGTATTCCTCTTGTCCGACCTTGCCCTCCTCGATGAGCTGTTCGTTGTTTTGGGCGAAGTATTCCCGGTTGATATCGGACTGCGGGCCTGGCGCGACCATCTTGAGAGCGGCATCGCGTACGACAATTGGAAGACCGAAGGAGAGATCGAGCATGCAGCATTGGCAGCAGTTCTTGAGTCGCGCGCAGGTTAGGCAAATGTTGGTTCGCTTCTTACGGCCGTTGGCGCGAGTAGCGCTCCAAGCAAAGACGGTAAAAGGCCTGGTGCACTATATCGTAGCATGTTAGTATTGTGTTGATGCGAAAAACGCGAAGAACTAGGCATCTTTACGTACCAATTTGCATTCCGCACCATAGTCCTCTTTGAGCATCTTAACATATGGGTTTTCGGGCAAGCACGTCTCGCAGACAGAGGGGAAGTCGGTGGATTCCCATCCTGAGCGGTTGAGATCCTGCTTGATCTGAGGCGGCATGATGGATGGATGGTGTGATGATTGCGCAAAGACTGCGGCTCTGGTTTACTTTGAATGATGACTTTTGGCGTTGAGTCGCGGAAATTCGGTCATCCGCCACCTTATGTAATCAAAGTATGGCCTCAGTCAGGATCGGAGTTGGCCGTCATTGGGCGGAGGCTGAAATCCTTATCGATAAGAACCGGCATTGTTTTATATCGAAGGTCAGTCTGGATCATTCAGTGTACCTAAGCTGAATCTTAGTAAGGTACTATTATTATACTTGAGCATCTGGATAGCCAACTAATATCGTCATGAGATCGATCTAATCGTCTTTGTCTTGCATCTGAGTTTAGGAGAACACCCACTGTTGGTAAATCTGGGGATTTTTGACAATGCGCAGTTCTTCAAATTCCCGATACGAAAACGAGAGTTATCGCATAAGCGACCTGACGATTCTTCAAGATGGAAATTGGATAGGACTTTTTATTCTCATAAATCCTTCTACGCATCTGCATGATGATATAAACTCATTTACTTGCATCACTGGGCTTAATCTTTTGTCAAGGTGGTTGTGAGTGAAGAATTAACTATATCTCGTAGACGCTTTCGTATTCGTATCTTGGCTTCGCATCGATATCCCGAGATGCTTCCTCTTAGCATCCATCCAACTGTAGAGTAGCTGCACTCTCACCGCCTAATATTCTCCTGATGGAGCAACTGCACAGTTACTGTACAAGGGTAATTATCTCCGACTTTTACAACAGCAAATCAAAAGCTTAAGCATAGTGGAAGCATGTACAAGTTCTGCTCTTATTCATAAAATTTAACGAGAAGTTACTTCACATGTCGCGTGCAATCGCGCTGCCCAGACCAATATCCGGCCCCCCTTCGCCCCCAAGCGATAGGCAGGGGACCTAATGCTTATCGGGTATAGCGCCCGGACATTGTCAATTCGCAGCTGAGATTGGATGCCCATAGACGGGATGGCTTGTCCAGTCAGGGGAGGGCCCTGAAATTTGTTGCGACAGGCCATGTCTGCGTCTGCGTAACCGGTTGCCATTAAAACCAACCCGCTCCCTTTAACTTTGAACTTTTCAGTTGACCTTCAATTCGCCTTCTGTCCACTTCTCCTTTGCCTTTCTTCGATTCTCTTCGTCTTCTCTTCAGCACTTTCAACCATATTCAACATGGTCGCCTCATCAAACTCCAACCTCGAGCGCGAGGATCACCAGCGCGATGCCGACTTCAACAAGGCCATGCACGGCTCTTCAGCCCAGGCTCGCGGTGGTGTTGCTGCCATGTTCCGCAAGGGCGGTGCTGCTAAGCAGGCTGCTGTTGACGAGTACTTCAAGCACTGGGATAACAAGCCCGCTGAGAACGAGACTCCTGAGGAGCGTGCTGTATGTTCCCCTGATATGCCCCTCCTATTCTTCCATGGCGGGGACTAACACAGCGGTCAGGCCCGTACTGCCGAATACGCCACTTTGACTCGACAGTAAGTGATCTGACGTTTGTTTCTGCTTTCTGGCGCTCTGGGACATGTCTTGGATTGTTCCACGTGGTAAAATCCTGTACTGACTTGGTGCTTGTCAGCTACTACAACCTCGCTACCGACCTTTACGAATACGGCTGGGGCCAGTCTTTCCACTTTTGCCGATTCTCCCAGGGAGAGCCCTTTTACCAGGCTATCGCCCGTCATGAGCACTACCTTGCTCACCAGATTGGCATCAAGGAGGGCATGAAGGTTCTCGACGTCGGTTGTGGTGTTGGCGGTCCTGCTCGTGAGATCGCCAAGTTCACTGGCGCCCACATCACTGGTCTTAACAACAACGACTACCAAATCGAGCGTGCTACTCACTACGCCTTTAAGGAGGGTCTGTCAAACCAGCTCAATTTCGTCAAGGGTGATTTCATGGTTAGTATCGCTGATAGTCCTAGAGCTGTGAGCTTAAGCTAATCCACACCAGCAAATGTCATTCCCCGACAACAGCTTCGACGCCGTCTACGCCATCGAGGCTACTGTGCACGCTCCTACCCTCAAGGGCATCTACAGCGAGATCTTCCGAGTCCTCAAGCCCGGTGGTGTCTTTGGTGTGTACGAGTGGCTCATGACCGACGAGTACGATAACGATAACCTCCGCCACCGTGAGATTCGATTGGGTATCGAGCAGGGTGACGGTATCTCCAACATGTGCAAGGTCTCCGATGGTCTTGCCGCCATCAAGGACTCTGGCTTCGAGATGCTCCACCACGAGGATCTTGCTGAACGACCTGACCCCCTCCCCTGGTACTGGCCCCTGGCTGGTGAGCTCCGCTACATCCAGTCAGTTGGTGACATCTTCACCATTGTGCGCATGACCACTTGGGGCCGAACCATTGCCCACGGTCTGGCTGGTATCCTTGAGACCTTCAAGCTCGCCCCTGCTGGAACCAAGAAAACCGCCGACAGTCTCGCTCTCGCCGCCGACTGCCTGGTCGCTGGTGGTAAGGACCACCTCTTCACCCCCATGTACCTCATGGTGGCTCGCAAGCCTGCTGCGTAAAGCAACATGCTGCGAACAACAAAATTTCCAAATCAAAATCATTTCATGACGGTCAAAACGGAAGCAAATCATGCCGGCTGATGATGCATATATGAGATGGCCGGCCTCGGAGCATAGAGAATCCAGAAGGCAGAGGAGTTTGGGGGCATTACTGGCTTATAATTGTAATATGTATACCAATACAATTTTGAACTTTCTTGTCATTGATGGAATGATTTGCGAACCTTTGTAATAATCATATCATGTCAACAGCCCTCTCATACGGTGTCTCATTTCTCCGCTCCCGTGAGCACCGTTGTGTTGTCAATCGAATGGTCGAGTGGGGATTGAGGTCCCCCAAAATTCCCCTGGATCACTCAACAGTCTGGTTTAATGGGTCTCCAAGGGTACGTTCCGATCTCTGATAGGCCATTGGCCTTTTAGTTGGCTACCCTTTTTGAAACAGCTCTGCAATTGCTGACAGGGGCTCGCGTTGGTGGCTCAAAGGCGTTTGTAGGGCGGGGAGCAAGAGGGATAAAGCTGCCCCGAGCCAACGGAGGTTCACTCGGGGGATTTGGAGAGCGGGTACCCATTTAGTCACTCGAATTCGGTGAGGCCCTAGGTACCTCGCATCTCCGGCACGATACGTACCGACTGGCCCCAAAAAAAAACTGATAGCTGGCCAGCAGAAGCGTTTCTCGGTGAAATTCCCTCTCCCAACCCGACCTGTTCATCTCTCAACACCAACCTCAGCCCATCACCATTTTCAATTCCCACGTCAAAGTTGACGACCCGGGAATCAAGAGAAGCTTGTCCTCTGTAGCTTCTTGCTTCTAAACTTCAATTTCCTCGTCCTCTGTCGACCGTCCTTCGTCCTCCCCGACTCGTGGGTCAATTGGCTGTTCAACAAATACATCATGTCTCGCATTCTTCGACCCGCGGCTCGCCTAGCTGCCTCGACTCGGGCTCTTCGCGCTCCCGCTGCCCCTTCGTTCGCTCAGTCTGCTGCCACCCGCGCTGCTCTCGCTCGACCTGTTGTCTTCGGATCCGCCCAGACCCGATCCTACGCCGACGGCCAGAGCTCTGGTGTCAAGGAGTACACTGTCCGAGATGCGCTCAACGAGGCTCTCGCCGAGGAGCTTGAGCAGAACGAGAAGGTCTTCGTTCTCGGTGAGGAGGTTGCCCAGTACAACGGTGCCTACAAGGTGACCAAGGGTCTCCTCGACCGCTTCGGTGACAAGCGTGTCATTGACACTCCTATCACTGAGTCTGGTTTCTGTGGTCTCGCTGTTGGTGCTGCCCTCAGTGGCCTCCACCCCGTTGTAAGTAGCTCAACGCCCACTACACAACTACAGTTATCTTGAGGAGGTTCTGACCAGTCTGTTTTATCGGTATAGTGTGAGTTCATGACCTTCAACTTCGCCATGCAGGCCATCGATCAGATTATCAACTCCGCCGCCAAGACCCTCTACATGTCCGGTGGTATCCAGCCCTGCAACATCACCTTCCGTGGTCCCAACGGTTTCGCTGCTGGTGTCGCTGCCCAGCACTCTCAGGACTACTCTGCCTGGTACGGCAGCATTCCCGGTCTCAAGGTCGTCTCCCCCTGGAGCGCTGAGGATGCCAAGGGTCTCCTGAAGGCCGCCATCCGTGACCCCAACCCCGTTGTCGTTCTCGAGAACGAGTTGATGTACGGCCAGAGCTTCCCCATGTCTGAGGCTGCCCAGAAGAGCGACTTTGTCATTCCTTTCGGTAAGGCTAAGATTGAGCGTTCCGGCAAGGACTTGACCATTGTCACCCAGAGCCGCACTGTCGGCCAGTCTCTCGTTGCCGCCGAG
The DNA here is from genome assembly GCA_021655895.1 of Fusarium sp. NRRL 66739. Lineage (NCBI taxonomy): Eukaryota > Fungi > Ascomycota > Sordariomycetes > Hypocreales > Nectriaceae > Fusarium > Fusarium sp. NRRL 66739. The sequence goes on from JAJJWO010000130.1 coordinate 70,205, forward strand.
AACCTCAAGAAGAACTACGGCGTCGAGGTTGAGGTTATCAACCTGCGATCCATCAAGCCTCTTGACGTTGAGTCTATCATTCAGTCCGTCAAGAAGACCCACCGTCTTCTATCCGTCGAGTCTGGCTACCCTGCCTTTGGTATCGGATCTGAGATCCTTGCTCTCACAATGGAGTACGGCTTCGACTACCTCGATGCCCCTGCCGCCCGTGTCACTGGTGCTGAGGTCCCTACCCCCTACGCCCAGAAGCTCGAGGAGATGTCTTTCCCCACTGAGAAGCTGATCGAGGACTACGCCGCCAAGGTCCTCCGACTGTAAAAAAGAGAAATGAGAGTTGAGACATGATCTGGTCTAGATGTTCGCGCGTCTTAGGACAGCACCTATGCCCGCGTGCCGAGCGTGGCTGAGAACGCCCTGCACTGCATGTTGTGGTCATTGGGATTGAGACGCGAATGGAGGTCTGGTTCAGATTGGCGTTTTTGCTGGACGCTATTTTTGATAGACGTGTGGACGGAAAGGAAATGTAATTTTACCACGAGTTGACGTGTTTTAGCCAGGACACGGCGCCCGTATATTAATGATCTACAAATTCACATCAATGTGGTGCATGATTTGAACTGGAAGTAATTTGTTAGCCTTGCTCTTGATAGCGTCATGAAAACAATTGAACTTCCTATTCATTGGTATGCTCAGACGGGCGGCGGAGTTGTTGGAATAGATTTATGAGCTGATCATACAATATGAACTTCAGTTATACACTACTGTAGTGGGGTATGTGCGTAAATGCTTCAGTGTTGTTCCACATTTTCCGACATCATCTATATAATATCTTAAAGAAATAACACCGACTAGAGTCTGATAGTAAGAGAATGATGCCTCCTCGTATATAATCGAAGCATTTGCCGCAGGCTCAAAACATCAGGTACAGGGTAGCAAATGTGGAGTGGGCTGTAAGCTCTGGTGTCCCGCCATTGATATCGGAATCACCAACGTCAATGGTGGGGCATCTTCAACTTGGAGCTTTCATCACTTCGATTTTCATTTTCACGACAATAGACACAGTATTGCCTGCTCTCGTTAATAACCCAGTAGGCATGGCTGGAATAGACTCTCTCCTTCAAGGAGAGTCTGAAAATATCAGTCAGCGCCAGCCCTCCACTCAAGATCCCGAAGAACTCAAGCGTCACCTAGAGGAGCTACTCCTCTCGCCTTCACCTGAGTTCTCACCAGAGTGGCTCAACCGTCTTCAACAGCGATGGGATTTTGAGGCCGACTATACTTCTCTGTTCAAGGTAGCACCGCCTCATACTCGAACTCTCACCAGATTCCAGCGTCATGGCCTCGAGGGCCGGGTTACAGGCTACAAGAACGTCACTGTCCCCGCAAACAGTGCCACGGCCAAGAACTCGACCAGTCTATCCAGAAAACCCGCCAACCGCGCAGACTTTGTGAGGGGTGCTGCAGGCTTCTTTCCGTTTGCTCCTGGTGGTCTTGAAGGTATCGAGGCCACGGCAGCGTTCGAGGATCAAGTTCACACGGGAGGTATTGCAGAGACCAGCAACACAGGGAATAAGTTGGAGCGAGTGATCCAGCTTGGCGCGGAAGGTGGATTGCTTGAGGTGGCTCCTGGGATGAGTAGGGGTATCGACTTCACGAAGAAAAGGACGAGCGTCAGCCAAGAAGATGCAAATGCGATCAAGGAGGTGCTCGAGGAAGACCCAGAGGAAGCAAAGGTCAACCCCGAGGGTAGCGATGAAGCTTCGCTCGAGACGTCTACTCCAGATTTGACAGCCGACTCCGGTGAGGATGGCGATGATATCGACGACATTCTACCAGTTGAATTCCCCGCCCTGGAACCCCATGGAGTCCTTGCAGCCTCAAGCGCCCGTAAGGCTGGCCGCGAGTGGGCGCATATGGTCGACATCAACCACGACATGTCCAACTTCAGGGAGCTTGTACCCGACATGGCTAGGGAGTGGCCCTTCGAGCTCGACACATTCCAGAAGGAAGCTGTGTATCACCTAGAGAATGGCGACTCCGTCTTTGTGGCAGCGCATACTTCGGCAGGCAAGACTGTTGTGGCAGAGTATGCCATCGCTTTGGCCGCCAAACATATGACGAAGGCCATTTACACGTCACCTATCAAAGCGCTAAGCAACCAGAAGTTTCGCGATTTCCGACAAACATTTGATGAAGTTGGTATCCTTACTGGTGATGTTCAGATCAACCCTGAGGCCAGCTGTTTGATCATGACCACCGAGATTCTGCGAAGTATGCTCTACCGAGGAGCTGATCTGATTCGCGATGTCGAGTTCGTTATCTTCGATGAAGTCCATTACGTCAACGATTTCGAACGAGGTGTTGTCTGGGAGGAAGTCATTATCATGCTACCTGAGCACGTGTCTCTCATCCTACTATCGGCGACAGTCCCCAATACCAAGGAGTTTGCTTCATGGGTTGGAAGGACGAAGCAGAAAGATATCTACGTTATCTCCACACCCAAGAGACCTGTACCCCTGGAACATTATCTGTGGGCCGGAAAGGACATCCATAAGATTGTGGATTCAGAAAAGAAGTTCATCGAGAAAGGATGGAAAGATGCACATTTCGCTATTCAAGGCAAGGACAAGCCGAAGCCCGCAGAGACTACCGTTGCCACCCGGGGAGGGAACCCACGAGGAAACCAGCGTGGCGGTACACAACGAGGGGGGCCTCAGCGTGGTGGACGGGGTGGAGGCGGTGGTCAACAGAGAGGAGGTAATCAACAACGCGGCCGAGGCGGTCCTCCACGAGCAAGTCATGCTCCTGGCCACATGGGCCGTGGAGGCCGTGCTGGTGGTTTTACATCTGTTGCACAGGACAAGAACCTCTGGGTTCATCTTGTGCAATTTCTCAAGAAGCAAAGTCTCCTACCAGCCTGTATCTTCGTCTTCTCGAAGAAGCGATGCGAGGAAAACGCCGATGCCCTCAGTAACCAAGACTTCTGCACCGCAAATGAGAAAAGCCATATCCACATGATCATCGAAAAGTCGGTTGCACGGCTGAAGCCTGAAGACAGGCAACTCCCACAGATCATCAGGTTAAGGGAGCTTCTGAGCAGAGGTATTGCTGTCCATCACGGTGGATTGCTACCTATCGTCAAGGAGTTGGTCGAGATCTTGTTTGCTCAAACACTGGTCAAGGTGCTGTTCGCCACAGAAACATTCGCTATGGGTCTGAATCTTCCTACACGAACAGTAGTCTTCTCAGGCTATCGCAAGCATGACGGGCATTCATTCCGCAATCTTTTGCCCGGTGAGTATACACAGATGGCCGGTCGAGCTGGTCGTCGTGGTTTGGATACTGTCGGTTCGGTCATCATCGTGCCACCAGGAGGTATGGATGATGCACCGCCTGTTGCAGACCTACGGAATATGATCTTGGGAGAGCCTTCAAAGTTGCGATCGCAATTCAGATTGACGTACAACATGATCCTGAACCTGCTTCGAGTGGAGGCGTTGAAGATCGAGGAGATGATCAAGCGCAGTTTCTCTGAGCATGCTACTCAGCAGTTGCTCCCTGAGCACGAAAAGGATGTGAAGCTTGCGCAGGCAGATTTGGCCAAGGTCAAGCGAGACTCTTGTGAAATTTGCGATGTCTCGATGGACGAGTGCCACCAAGCTTCGCAGGACTTCAAGCGGCTCACCTTTGAGCTATACAAGGGTCTACTGGCCATTCCGATAGGACGGAGGATGTTTTCCCAGCACCGCCTAGTGGTATTCAACTGGGATGGGATTCGCTCAATTGGTATCCTTCTGGCGGACGGTGTTAGTAATAAGGGCACGTCAGAAGATCCAACATTACATATCTGCGCCATCAAGTCCTTGCGAGATCGACGCGATGCCACTGACCAGCTTCCGTTCGTTCCTGCGTTCCGCAAGTACCTTCATGAGCTCCCGAAGAGCAAGAAACGGGTGCAGACCAAGACATTGCATGTTCCTCTGAGCGATGTGGAGTGTCTCACAAGATGGGTGACCAAGGGTATCGTCCCTGAAATCTTCCAAGGCGGAGATGGTTATCATCAAGCGAAAGACCGTCTCCAAGAGCTATGCGGCTCCTGGGATGATAGATGGGAAGAGCTAGATCTGTCACGAATCAAGCAACTGCAGTTACAAGAGATCGTAGAGAAGAGGGTTGAACTTGTCCAGACAATATCGCATTCGCCTGCTACGAATTGCTCAAACTTCCTAAAGCATGTAAGTTTTCATTTCACTCGGTTTGGCAAGGCTTTGGTTCTAATCATGAGCTACAGTTCGCTATGTGTCACGATGAGTGGCTTATTAAAGAGCACATCTCTCAGTTGAAGCAGTCACTATCAGACCAAAACCTCCAACTTCTGCCTGATTACGAACAACGAGTCCAGGTACTGAAGGAACTTGGTTTCATCGACGAAGCAACCCGAATCCAGCTCAAAGGCAAGGTTGCTTGCGAAATCCACTCTGGCGACGAACTGGTCCTCACCGAGCTTATTCTCGACAATGTCCTCGCCGATTACGAGCCTGCCGAAATCGCGGCCCTCCTGTCGGCCTTTGTCTTCCAAGAGAAGACCGATATGGAGCCCTCATTGACGGGTAACCTCGAGCGTGGAAAGGAGACAATCGTCGCCATCTCCGAGAAGGTCAACGATGTGCAGACACGACTTCAGGTGATCCAATCCGCCGATGACTCAAACGACTTTGTCTCCCGGCCGCGGTTCGGTCTCATGGAGGTAGTCTACGAATGGGCTCGAGGTATGAGCTTCAAGAACATCACCGGCTTGACGGACGTGCTGGAGGGTACGATTGTACGAACAATTACGAGGCTGGATGAGACTTGTCGCGAGGTGAAGAACGCGGCGAGAATTGTAGGTGATCCGGAGCTGTATCAGAAGATGCAGCAGGCGCAGGAGATGATCAAGCGAGATATCACTGCAGTGGCAAGTCTTTACATGTAGGCCTAGCACGGCTTGGAGTACAGGGGTTTGCATCAAGACAACGAGGGAGTATATGAGCCATGTAAGATCCACAGAAATATGAATAGAATTGGAGCAATTTTCATGTCTAATATATGACGTTTATAATCGATAAAGAAGGATTCATGTTTATTCTCACGGTGAAGGGGAAAAATGTCGCCGCCCAAGCCTTAACGCCAAACCATAACCAAGAGAAAGGCAACCCACATAGTTGACCGTAATGCATCTTTCACATCATCCACTCGTCAGAAACAAATTCTCAACATCTTCAGACGACAAGAGTCTATGCACGCAGAGCTCGCAGCCTCTGCTGCAGCTTGTCCTCCTCCTCGGCCGTAGGGTCGTTGGTCTGTTGGGGCTCAGCGTTCGAGGGCGTCGCCTGGTTAAGCTCCTTGCTGAGCTCAAGACCAGCATCGTCGGCCAGTTTGCCGAGGAGCTCGTGGACGGCATCCTCACCGACCTGGGTCGATGTGGACTGGGTAATAGCGTCTTGGTATATGCCGTTGGACATGGCGTATTCTTCGTTCTGCTGCTTGAATTGCTCGAGGGTGACGAGGGTCTATATACACGTTAGTCTCTATTTGCCATCTCTCTTTGGGCGGTGGACTCACCTTTTCAGGATTTGTGTTTCTCTGAGCCACGTTCATGGTTCGTGACGACGACGCCATCATCTGGGTCATGCGGTTCATCGAGTTGTTGGCCTGGATCTGCGCAGCAGACAGCTCAGCCATGTCGGCCATCTGGTCCATCTGCTGGGCGAGCGCCTGCTTGGAGAGCAGCATCTTTGCCTTTTGGTACGCCTTCTGGGTCTCGCCCTTCTTGAGCAGGTCCTGGATCTGCTTCTTGAGGATGGGGTCCTGCTTGGCGGCCTTTTGGGCCTCGCGGCGGGCCTGCTTGGCCTGGAAGCGAGCCTGGAACTCGACTTGCATGTCGCGGGCCATCTGACGGTTCGACATTGTGGGCGGTGGGTTTGCGAGAGGAGGGATAGAGGGCGTCGGAAAGTTGGTTTGAGGGAGGGAGGGTTTTACGGGTGCGTTTCGAGGTTAGGAGAGGCTGTAAATGTCATGTGAGTGTGAACTTTGGCATGGAAGCACCGAAGGCCTAGAATCCGACTTGCGCTGAATGCGGGGCGCAAGTCTGTCTGGCAGGCTGGAGAAGTGGGCGAATGACGCAACGTCAGACCCGGATAATTTAATTTGCGTAAGAGGGACTTTGTGGCGCTGATGCACTGCCACTTTTGTGTGGGTGTATGCTCTCTAGGGTAGGTAGCTAGTAATATCCTAAACTTCCACTCATTCATTCATGATTGTAAGAGCATATTCAACGACAGGAAGTTCTTTCATTGCATACACATACAAACCTCGACTTTATAGTACGAATAGATGAGACTTTTGCGCGCTTTCCTTACGAACAACTGAGTGAATGGAAACGCTGACACATCGACATTTGCGAAGGAAGTACAAAGCGCAGTCGATCCGCTGAGGACAATAACCCCGTGCTGATCAAGCTTGGAAATATTGATGACTTTGCAATATTAACAATTAGCCATTTGCCTCGCCTGCGCATATCGGTTGTTCATCGATTGCTATCAAATGCTTATCATTAGGATTGTCGTATCGATATATAGTCCTATCAGATAAGACTTGGTTCACGTAAGTTAACATCCTGCTGGAAGTGTCCAAAAGGCAGCCAGCCGTTGATGAATAGATATGAATAGATATGAACCCTTAAACATCGCAAACAAGAAGCAAGACATAGATAGTGCGTGAATGTTGATTAGATGATATACTGAGTAAGGAAAGTGCTTGGTCAAGATGAACACTGGTTATACACCTGCAACCGAAGCATCTGCTACCTCGATCAGACATAACTGATACAGGCAGCAGTTACTATTCGTTTGAGACAACTCCTCGAAAATGCCAAGAATATGCGCTCCAGAGTACAGATGTAGTCATCAAGTTATGGATACTGCAATATTTAGTGACAGCGGGCGCTGGGACAAGCACAACATCTCTAATAGCGAAGGCGAAATGAAGGTAGCATCACGAAACACCAAGACAGAAACGAGCCTTACGATCTACGAAGACATCATTTAATGCGACAGTGTCCGTGCAAAACCTTGTCAACTGCCGTCCATGAGGAAATACAACCTTCTTGAGTTCTAGAAGCATGGAACGAGATTGACACTGCCGAAACATCCGCACTGATATAGTCTATCCACAGCACGCGGCCGCAAGACCTTCTATTCAAACTCAACTCTGCTGAGTCAAGAAAGTCAAAGCTCGTAGCTGGTGTTTTGAAGTGGATCAATTCTCCCCCAATGCCATCAACCTCATGTCCCGCGTGTCACTACTCTAGGCTAGGGACCGTTCGGCACGCTACGCCCCGAAGGCTTCAGGAACAATCACTAACAGAGTCAGTTCTTCTGACAAGTCCAAGCTGAAACTTGGGGCGGTCGATCAGGGTCTGGGTCTCGTTCTATGCGCGGCGCTGAATGAGCGGAGAGGGAGCGGGTGCTGCCGAATCTGGGCTTCAGAAGAGGTTGTGAGAGCGATCAATGCTTGGAGAGATTGGAGATGGACATGCCATATGGGAATATCTAATCTCAAGAATAGATAGAGTGGTTTCTTGGCAGTTCCATTACCTTCTCTTCCTGTACCCTACCCTTGTATAGCCAACCTGACACATTACCGAGGGCACGTTCGAGATGAGATACAGTCCGGCAAATAGTCTGTAGGTTTCAGGATTTATTGGTTCAATCAAGTTCTGATGAAGGTGAAATTGCAGTCCAGGGATGCGCTATTGCTGGAATGGGAAAATCTACCGCCTCCTTTTGTTGCCCAGAACTCACTGGCGCGCAACTCTATCGTTGGACTACTGTATGGACTATCGCTTGAGCGGAAAAATTATCGCGACAGTCGGCAGACTAGGTAGGGTCGGGATCTGAGTCGACCATCAGGGTCTCTTGGGACATGGGCCATTCGCGGTAGGAAAGGGGGCTTTGAAGATCAGGGTCGAGCAGAGCAATTCCTGTGCCCGACAGGGAACGGGAAGATCACTTATTCTGAGACAAGACTGCTGAGACAAAACGATGAGAAGGAAAGGGAAGACGATTTATCCTCTCTCCCTAGGCTCTCTCCCTCCCATGCCTAATGTTCCCTTTGCCGTGTGTCACTTAAAGATTCGCCTAGATTGCCGCTCCATGATAACTAGATCGTCTCTTGTTGGCTTGGGTACGCCAAGAAAAGGGGCCTGTTCTCAAGCTGCGTGGCAGCCAAGGGGAGCTGGTCTAGCGCCGCATTCCAACGCCACGGGGAGGCGATCCGACGAGTTGCAGGACAAACCCAAGAAACCGGTGAATTTGGCGGTGATGGGCGGGGAGAATATCTCGAGGTTCCCTCGCATGTTGGGGCATGAGGCTTGAAAGCATGAAGCTGAGTTTTGCCCGCTATCGGTGCGAAGGCGTAACACTAGATGGGACCGGCAGATGGAATTGTTTTTGTTTTGAACTTGCTGTACAGCGGAGGCATCACATCATGATAGCGCGTCACGGAGGCAGCGGGGCTTGGGTGAGGATATTCACAGCGGCGGTAGCAGTAACAGCATCAAACTCTAGGCATCCCAGACCTCAAGGTGCTTTGACGTGAGCTGAGTCGCAAAGCGGTGCCTGCGCAAGTTGAACTCAAAATGCAAAGCTTAACAAACAGATTGATCATTGATTCCAAGGGAGAGGTCAAGCAATTGACGATTCAACGATGGCACTGAGGGGCCCTGTAGTGGATAAATATGGAGGCCTTTGAGATGCAATTCCAGAGCACCAAGGGAGGAGGTGGTATTGGTCGGGTGCGTCTCCGGTAAGGCCGGCAGTAGGTTCTTTTCTTGGAACACGAGGTCCACTTGCTTGAGGCGCTGGCGCTCGTCAGCGTCAGCCCAGCCCAGCCCAGGCGCTGATGCTGATCTGTAGCAAAGAGACGACGTCGTCTTACGAAGTCTGCATGAGGGTTACGAGTTTGTTTTAGGCAGAGAGTTCAGTTGCATGTGTGTTTGGACTCGGCGATATTATCTGTTTGTGCTTTGTGGGCTTGTGCGCAAGAATGATCAATGTGAAAAGAGATCAAAACAACGGCCTCAACCTACAGATAGTTGTTGATGGCTGACTTTAGGTTTGATGCTTAATCGTGGTTGTGCTCCTTTGGGCCATGTTGGTTCCTTTCAGTCACATACCAATGACGGGATGTAACTCTCTATCAAAGTACCTAATGGATGGCGGCCAAGGCATTTGAATAAGCACGGTACGCTATTGAAGTGCTTTCTCGTCCTCATGGCCCGTAATGTCGACAGAGAAATGATGCTGCCCTGCATACATACTAGTAGACTCGGTGGATGTCTCCCTTTGTCTGGCTGGCGTGGCTATGGTAGATTGGTGGGTTTGGCGGAGAGCTTAGCTTACAGTAGCTGACTGTATTGTGCGCTACAGCTACATTTGGGGATGGGATCGTGAGGAGAGTTTCCCTCTCCGATCCATTCCTTCGACATCCTTCGCCCATTTTCCTTGGTTTCCCCTTCTTGGGGATGAGGTGATCTCGTCATCGTGCAGGTGTAACATGCCATGAGATATCAAGCTTCGATAAAGGCAATGCTAATGTTGGTAAATGTCTCCTGGCTTTTTTTAATTGTTGATCCATTACAGCGCCCGCCCTAGCATTTGTGTTTGCCTGTAGTGGCACGTAGGAGTTTGGTTTGAGGGAATGCAACATACCACCGAAAGGCTGATTGATAGTGGTGGGAGCTTACTTGCATATTGTTACATACTTTGGTCGCTAAAATTACAACCTCGAGTTCGGAAGCTTAAGCTGATAGTGAGACGGCATCTGCGGTTGCACGAGTCAACTATTGTCTATTCATATCTTGTCAGCCATTCTGTAGTCGTTTGAGGACCCTTCTAGGCCAAAGCCGATGCTCAAAACGAGCAACAAGGAGTAGCTAGGTCCGTCGCCCTACAAAGTCGGCCTATCTGATACCGCTTTTGTTGCTGCTATTGCCTCCGTGTCCGTTAACCAACGGCGGACGTCTCACGGCCCTCCTCCGATTGCTTGCCCCCTTTTTTTGGAAACTCGAACGGCCGACGGGGCCCCCTTTGGGCGCTGTGTCAACTCTATTCCGCCAATTAAACCTAATGGACTTGACTGTCCCCCTGCAGTTGCAGTTGAGCCACCTGCCTGAGGGGGAGGGAGCTGGGAGGTCTTGAGGTTTCCCCGGTGGGGTAGACCTGCTGCGTGTCACTCGGTGGCTTTCTGATGCGCCCCCTGAAAGCCTGTTCCAGCATGGGCCCAGCCGGCATCTAGAGGGTCCTATCCGAGGCATCTTGCCTGATCGGGGTCCCCAAACGCGTTCAGGGGGTGGGTTGCTCAGGGGTTGCTGCCTCAGGTGTCCGCATCTCCCGAGCTCTGCCCCTCCAAAGTCTCAACGTGTCCTCAAGAGATAAAGAGGGCCTGTCCGCTCCATCTAAGCTCAGTCCTAGACCCAAGCCAACCGACAAGCACCCAGCGAATGGTCGCCAAGAGAGCGACCTGTGAAGTGAACAGTCTGTCCTTTACATCCTCTTGAGGCGTACCGTCCCTTTCGTCATCACCATCCCATCGCCTGACTCATCACGTCTATCAAGGCAACGACAAGCAAACCTAGTCACTGACTCACACGCTACACTTGGTTGAGCCTTGTGATTGATGGTGGAACATCGCTGCCTGCGCCTCATACATGCCCAGATAACAGCTACCCCATAATATCTTGGTTCTATATCTGATATCGAGAGCCACCTCTTGAATCCAGCACCCGCCTAGCTTCATACAAGCAACTAATCTAATCACATCACATCACAAAACACCAAAGATGACGTTCCAACAAAACTCGCCATTGGCAAAGTTCGAGAACTCGCCAGCCGAGTCTCTCATGTCCCTTCCTGGGGACAACTTCACATCACTCTTCGCGACCGCGACCACACCCAGCGCCACTTCAACAATGAACCCCATGGAGATGATGACGCCCAAGTCTTTTACAGACGACAAGATGTCCACGTCGTTCCACACTATCAAGGAAGAGGAGGACCTCACATCAACACCTTCTCCATCACCCGCCCCAGAAAAGAGGCAAACAAAGAAGCGGAAATCATGGGGTCAGGTTCTCCCTGAGCCCAAGACAAATCTTCCTCCCAGGTACGATATTCTCACAAGCTCAAGTGATATCATCCAAGGTTCCACTAACACCTCATGCAGAAAGCGGGCCAAGACAGAGGACGAAAAGGAGCAGCGTCGTGTCGAGCGTGTTCTCCGTAACCGCCGCGCTGCCCAGTCTTCCCGTGAACGCAAGAGACTCGAGGTCGAGGCTCTTGAGAAGAGGAATAAGGAGCTCGAGGCAGCTATCGCCCAGATTCAGGATACCAACATGAGGCTCATGACAGAGCTCAACCAAATTCGACTAAGCTCTGGTCTGGTTGCCCACTCCTCCCCTACACTCGACTCTCTCCGAGAAAACCCTTCCCTATCACAAGAGCTCTTCAGCTCCCAAAACGCACACAACGCCATGGAGGAGCTTATCTCCTCTAACGCCACTGTCGACCCTACCACACTATCCCCTAGCCCAGCACCCGAAGCCGGCTCTTCCGAAGAGCCGACCATCAAGCAGGAGCCCTCTGAGGAGGCGACGCCTGAACAGACTGAAAGCACCTCTCCCGACCTGACACAACGTCCTGCTGCGATGTTGTCCGACCTGCAGTGTCACATGTCGGCGGAGATGCCCAAGTCGTTCCTGGCGTCGCAAACCTCGATGCCGCCAACCTCGGCCTGGCTCCTGCAGCTTCAGATGATGCTGCTTTCAGCCTTGGCGACGCTTACTGTCTGCCAACGGCCCTTGACGCAGATCGCTATGTCCTTGAGAACGGGTATCTCTCTTCACCCCACTCCACAATTGTTGGCGACGATTATATGGTTGGTGACGCTCCCGCGTTCAACCTCAACGACGAATTCGACATCAGCCTCTTCCTCAACGACGACGCAAACGCCATCTCGTCAGAATCTATGGCAGCGAGCGACTTCGCCGCTGCGATCCCAAGCCTCGAGCCCAAGATCTACGAACCTGAGATTCAAGTCCCTTCGGAAAATCCTATCCAGCAGCCCCATCCTGGCGCGTCCTCTAGCGGATGCGACGTTGGTGGCATTGCGGTTGGTGTCTGAGGGATGCGAGGACCGGGTCGAGAACTTGGAGCGCGGAACTGACGGATCGCGCGGCCAAGACGACGAGCTGACTAGGTATCTGAGCGACATGGTTTTGCCGTCGCGAGAACTACTGATGACAATCCTCTGGACTATTAGACGAGAGGAGCAGCGAATTCAGCCTGAGAACAGCCAAGCTCTCGAACCCGAGACTTGCTCCCTACCAAACGGGCACCAACCAACCATAAAACATGTTTTACCAGTTGTTTCGGAGGAAGAGAGTAATTGGGCAGATGATCGCGAGGGTCTGTGCCCCGATGGTCTGTCATAATGTGGTTATGTTTTTGATATGTGTTAGAAAAACAACGGGGTAGTGCAAGGCGTCAAAAGGATCAATGTCCCAGGGGGGACCGGCAAACAACCTATTGGTTAGGTCTTTTGTACAAATACAATGAACCGCTCAAAGAAGCGCATGATCGTTACTATTCTTTCCGTTCCCTTGTGATGTTATGTGTTCGCCATCTGATGTGGCTGTAAATGATTGCTTGGGTGATCATGAGCATTGTAAATCGTAATTTTTGGTCTTGCCTGGAGTTGATGTATCGCAAGCTGCTTGAAGGTGTCTAATAGGCATCGTAACATGGGTTACTATCGTTATGAAAGATGTAACCATATATAACAGCGAAGTCTCATTACTCGTAATATCTGGCAGCATACTGTGAACTTGCCTTGTTGAACGCCCAACGCCTTGACCTCAACCCTCCAGTATCATGTTGTCACCATAGTCCATCCATTTCCTGCATCGCCGCCTCTTCGTCCTCAAAGGCACTTCCGTCTTTGCTATTCGCCTTCGGCCCTTGCCCATTGGTCTTGTCTGTCTGATCTTGAACCTCAGCTTCTGCCATTAGGGCATCCAAATCATCGTCCTCCGGTTCCGCTCGTGGCGCTTCTGCCTTCTTCGCTGTATCCTGATTTTCCGCCTCGGCCATAAGAGCGTCTAGATCATCATCCTCTGGCTCTGGTTGTGTCGACTTGGCTTTTTTGGCTCCGTCTTGACCTTCGGCCTCGGCGATCAGAGCCTCGAGGTCATCTTCTTCGGGAACATCGTCGTGAATAGGCGCTGCTACCCGGGAGGGCCTGGGTGTAGCATCGTAGATGTCATCGTCATCTGGCACGCCTGTATCTTGTGGTGGTGTTCTCGGCCTGGGGGGTTCTGTCGTGGGTCTTGTGGGTTCTTGGTCTCGGTCGTTGTCACCGAATAGATTGTCCTCCTCATCGTCTGCCGTCGGGTCTTTAGGTTTGCCCTCGTTGATGTAATCATTTCGTGCGATGATAACCCGCTTCTTGTGGCCTGCCTTTTCCACCATTGTGAGGGCGTCGAGGAATTTGGCTTTGGGGAAGAGGTCGTCGAGCCATAGTTGGTAGAATGATAAGAGCCTCGAGGCATCTGAGAACTGCGTTTAGGTATTAGTGGGTTTGAATTGGAACTGATTGACTGGCAACTGCAAACCTCATGGCCTTTGCCTTTAATCTTGAGATCACGCGCTCTTTGCCGTAGCTTGGGGATTCCTTTTGGTCCGAGTAACCTGTCGCTATGTTAGAGTCGCCTAGATAGCACCGTCGTAGTGAATTGATGCGTACCTCTCCTCATCAAGCTTCACGTTAGGGGCTCGCGCTCGTTTCTTGACGTCGACCTCCTCGTCAATTCCCAGCCCCGAATCTGGCTCTTTTCGTTTCTTGGACGACTCTGGAGGGGGGGATGCGAAAGGATCGTCGGAAAAGTCATCGACGTCGTAGTTATCAAGCCCGTTGGCGGGGTCTGAGTTGAGTCCAGGCATTTTGAGATTGTCTATCCGTGAATTTGATACTTTAACTGTTAAACGCGTCTGGAGCTGGGGAGACGCGTCGTGAGCTTAATTGATCCAAAACCCCACCTCTCTACACGTCTCCAATCATCGCCCGCTTCGATGGGCTGACCATTCACGTGATCTCAGTCATCCTGAGGCATCAACGGCCCCGGCCCAGCTTCTGAATGTACCGAAACCGACGACCTCGAAAGGCTTGGTGATAGTGATAGTATTCAACGACGCATCGCACAATGGCTGAGACCGCGACCGCGACTAAGCAGGCGACCCCCTCCTTTTCTGGGGCCAGCAAGGTCGTCCAGACCGAGTATCCCGTGAGTGAGGCCGCAATTGACGATGCAATTGACGCTGCTAACTGGTTCATGCTATAGCTCATTGACAACGACCCGTACGTTATCTGAACCCCTTCGATGCCCAGCGACGACGACTCGAGTACGGTGGATGCGGCGTCGATGATGGAATTGCTGACCCTCGACAGTCACTTCAAGCGAGTCGTGGGTTATGCCCGTACCTCCGATTACGTCGCCGGCACCCTCGCCGCTGCTTTCGCTCCCACTGCCCTCTACGCCCTCGAGAAGTTCGCTCCCTCACATGTAGGAAAGGGAGGTTTCCCCAAGGCCATGCGACTGGCTGGAGGCATTGGTGTCCTGGGCGGTTTCCTCTACTTTTACCAGCGATCGGCCCGTATGTTCCTACCATGTGTTTGACTTGTGGAGGGCCTGGAGACTAATATGGACAGTCCGTTTCTACGGTGCCACCGAGAACGCCCGCGAGATCGAGATGGACATGCGCGAGATGGTCGACAAGGTCAAGAAGGGCGAGCCTCTGTACGGCGTCAGCCGGCTGAGCCCCCATCTTCAGGGTGTCGCTGCCCGGCAGAGCAGGTACTCTGCTCTGTTCCTGAGCACGATCCCTTGGTTCAACTTTGTCAACCACAACCAGCACGGTGTTGATACGGCAAAGTACTACCAGCAGGCCGAGCGGGAACTGGAGGCTGAGCGTTCATAAGCTACAGGGAAGAGAGACAGGTTACAGCGGGCGATGGATGTTTGGAAGGGAAAAGAGGTGTATATTACCAGTGGAGGATGACGATGCCTCGACGGCCTGGCGAGTTTTCTTGTGAAATGGAAATAGATTCCTTGAACCATATTATGAACCCATGGCCATGCTTTGACCCTAGGGGCGTAGTTGAGGTGCTTGTCCTGGTCAACAAACAAGCATGAATAGGAGCAGGTAAGGACAGAGCTCCACTGATACTTCTATTGCTCTCTACGTAATATGCTGTTGAGCACTGCGGCATTTGAGGAGATACTTTGACCTTTGCCATCCATTGGTCCACTTGTGTTTCTGAACTCAACACTTATTCTATCCATTAGGAACTGGCTAGATAGAGTGCCTTGCCAGACCTCCAATTCTTGAGAACTGATGTTCTCCTCATATCTCAGGTCCGTCCAATTCCGTCCAAAGCCGGATCTCATGACCAGATGCTGTCGGGGGCCGGCCAACTCCGGTCCATCGCCCAACGGCGCCGGCCAATCAAGGGACGTGTAATCGTCAAGTGAGAGACTCGAGCCGCATCAACTGCCTAAAATGGGAGGAGCGTCAAGATCTTTTGATGTACGGTTAAATTTAACTTTCACTCCTGTTCAGATAAATTTAAGCATATATAAAAGCCTCTTCTCTTCTGCCTTTAGAATCAGTTAGTTGGAGTGACTGACCAGATAACAAACATCATGGACTCAACTCAGGCAGAACCATCCATGAACCTCCCCGTGATAGACCTCGATGTCTATCTCAACAATCCCATCGACTCTGAGGCCGTGCAAGAAGAATGCCGTAAAGCAGCCAGCGCCCTCATTACCTACGGTGCTCTGGTTCTTCATGACAGCCGCGTCTCAGAGAAAGACAACTCGACCTTCCTCGACATTCTCGAGGACTACTTCGCTCAGCCCGAAGAGGAACTCAAGAAAGACGAGAAGCCCGAGTTGAGCTACCAGATCGGAGTCACACTCGAGAACACAGAGAAGCCCAAGTGTGCCGTCGATGAGCCATGTCTCGACGTTATTCAGAGACTCGACCCCTCGCAAAGACCCCTCGATATCTCAGCGCACTCGCCAGACCCCAAGTGTAGGTTCTTCTGGAGAATGGCTGAGCAGCCGCCGTTTGCGACTGAGTTCCCTGGACTCAACGCCGAGAACGTTGTGCCCGAGGCCAAGCATATCAAGGAGCGATGGGAACCAACTATGAACCAGTGGGGGACGTCTATGAAGAGCGCGTAAGTCTCCAAGACTCTCTTGCTAACTATTCCATTGCTGACGAGCTACGCAGTGTATCCAAGCTCGCAGAGATGACTGCTGTTGGGCTCGACTTGCCGGCTCAGTTCTTCAGCGACGCCGGAAAATACGGGTTAGACCATACCTACCTACCTTTGGCAATGATGATGACTTGACCAACTTACACATGTTACAGACCCCATCTTCTTGCGCCAACGGCCTCTGACCTCACAAAGTACGGCGACAAGAACACCATTCTTGCCGGCTTCCACACCGACCTCAACTTTCTCACCATCCACGGCCGCTCTCGCTACCCAGGTCTTCACATATGGGCCCGCAACACCGGCAACCGTATCGCCGTCAAGATCCCACCTGGCAACTACCTACTGGTCCAAGCGGGCAAGCAGATCGAGCACCTCACAGGCGGACTCATCAAAGCCGGCTTCCACGAGGTTATCGTGAACGACAAGACAATCGAGACAATCGAAAAGAGGAAGCGCGAGTTTCCCGACAGGCCCCTGATTAGAATCTCCAGCACCTTGTTCTGGCACCTTGGTAGCGACTTTGACCTTGTCCCCGTTCCCAAGTTGGCCGCGAGAGCGAAGGAAGTCCGAGAGCGACAGAAGGAACTTGGCAGGGATGAGGGACGTGAGACTGAGTATCCCGCCATCAAGGTCGGACATCAAGTGCAGGCGTATGTTGATCTTACCTTGAATGGCAAAGAGGCGATGCTAACCGTTACTTAGGGAACTGAAGCACATTGCTTTGATGACTTGAAGAATAAATGAGGGACGCGGGCCAAGAGTCACTGACGATCTGAACGACTTGAAATACTTGGAGACCATTTATTGCGGAAGAGAAAGAGCGCTTGCGGCATGATACTTGGCTGTGTTGGACTCGGGGGAGCAGGGCCTCTGATATAGGAATAGATATAGCTGTCCAGTTCCAAGTATGAATGATCTGGACATGCCTGAACATAAAAACCTGCCCAAGTACTGGCAAGTCCATCACATATCTCCTTGCAATAAATTGTACAGGACTATACAGATGTCAAATTCAGTCAGTGATGATGCTATCTACACGGGAGTACACAGACGTGTACCCACGACGTGGCACTTGAACGGACAAGATACTGGTGATGTATGTTGACCTATTCTACACTACCAAGACATGCATCATCGTTGGCATGAACACAGTCATAGACAGAATACGAGATAGAATCCAACACCTAAGAGGAAATCGTGTCATTTGTTTTTCGGGGTATCTACATGTCCTATCTACCTACACTCATTATACTCACATTTCTACTTGTCTTTTCGTTACCTTGTCATCCTAAGTCTCTTTCTCCCGGGGAAGGGTTGACTCGATCCCCTTGCCGCCCTCAGATCCACCACGCTCAGAGCCCGTCTCCTCAGGGGCGGACACCTGGTTGTCGGCAGTTGTGTCAACAACAGTAGGGTGCTCTTCACGCCAGAAGTCCTTCTTTCCGCGCGCCAATCGACCCATCCAGGGGGGCAAGAAACCGCCGGGAATGCGCCAAGTCCAACCGTCCCTCTCCTCATAGTTAGGGGGGACGATACGACCTCCAGAAACAACCTTGATGACCAAGACAAGAGTGTTGATAAGAATGTAGGAGCAGATACCAGCAATCAAACCATCGGCAATGGAGTAGGCAAAGGGCATGATAGCAATAGTCAGGAAGGCGGGAACTGAGTCGCCCATATACTTCCAGTTGATCTCAGTAACTGCGCCAATCATCATGGAACCAACGAGAACCAGAACGCAGCCGGTGGCCCATGGGGGAATGGACGCAAATATGGGCGCAAAGAAGACCGAGATGAAGAAGCAGATTCCGGCAACCATGGCAGTTAAGCCAGTCTTGCCACCTTCAGAGATACCAGCACCGGACTCGACAAAAGCAGTGACGGGAGGGACACCGAAAACAGCACCAATGGAGATGCTAAGAGCATCCACCATGTAGGCGAGCGAGGAACCTTCGAAATCCTGGGTGACGGGGTCGACGAGATCGGCGAATCGGGCCATACCATACAAGGTACCAGTGCAGTCAAGAATATCGACATACAAGAAGGTAATCAGCGCAAGACCGAATTGGCCACCGTGGCCTGCAATATCGAACTGAATGACGTTGAGTGTGTTCTTAATCTGGTGGAAATCGACCACCTTCTTGAAAAAGTTGAATCGATCGGTACCGAGCGTGTCGTAAGGGAAATAAGTGATCTCGGTTTCTCGCGGCCAGGAGATAATGCTCACGAGCAGGATTCCAGCAACAACGGCACCCTTGACACGGTACATCATGAGCAGCACGGTGAAGAAACCGCCGCAGAAGATACCAATCCACATGGCAGGGTTTCGCATCTTCTGGGAAGAAGGACACAATCCTGTGGATGGGTCCCGCGCATCGGGAGGACAGCCTGCGAGTTCCATAGGCGTTGAAGCAGCCCCAACGATGAGACCAATGCCCTCGCCATAGGTAAAACCAATGAGTGTCAGGAAAAGACCGATACCGACACTGGTGGCAAGCTTGATGCAACGAGGAATGGCACGAGCGAGCCATTGACGCATACCGAAGAGGGCAAGGCCGAAGAAGATGAAGCCTTCGATGAAAATGGCTGTAAGGGCAAGCTCATATGGCACAGGGCCAGAACCATTGGGCCCCACGACACTGTATGTGAAATAGGCATTCAAACCTGATGTCATGTTAGTTTCGCAAGTCTCGTAGTTATGATTCGTTATCGAAGCGTACCCATTCCAGGAGCAAGACCGACCGGACTAAGTAGTGCAACTGTTAGCACATCGTCAAGGTTAACCTAGGATGGGGAGGATTAGACTTACAGATTGGCGAGTAAGCCCATAAAGAAAGATGCCAGGGCTGAGATAGCGGCAGTAGCAGTTACAGCATCACGCTTAATCTCCGCAACGCAAAGCATATACTCGTCATCCGGGACACATGCGCCGTCATTCCAAGCAGGGCAGACACAGGTACCGCCAGATTCAGAAACAATAGAGGAGTTTACAGCAATGATGTAGGACATGGCGAAGAAGGTGGCAAGTCCAGCTCGGATCTCGGTGAAGAAGGCAGAGCCCTTGCGCTCGCGAGGCTGACAGTTTTAGCCAAAAGGGCAGCAGTGTGAGGCAAGTCGGGATTACTTACATGTCCGGAGCCATCGAGCTGGAACCAACGACCGACGGCGCTGGCCGCGATTTTGCGGTTGGTGTTTTCTATCCAACCCATAGTGAAGGTTGGCTTGTTGAGGGTTTGGGACAGGAATTATACAAAGACCCAAGCAATGTCCAAAAGCCACGCGAGAAGTAAGGTCGCCCAGCAGAAAGAGAACGCAACGAGGTGGGACGTGACAGCCTTTAAGGCTGACGGCGTGGTCAATGTGCTCGGCGAAACTAGTTAAATCTTTACCCAGTTAGTCCCTGTTTTAGCATGAACAGGCAGCCAACGGTATGTCTCTGATAAAGAGGACGGAAGGAAAGCCAAAGAACGTATGGACAAAAGGACTTGCGGAATGTGGGATAGCGGGGGTTAAGGCTGATCTTTGAACGGGGGAGATAAGAGACCGGGGAAGATGAGAGCTGGGGTTTGGCAAGCCATATGTAGGCCTGAGCATGGGTGCATTGCGAGATCTATAATCCCCCGGGACAATAACAGAAAGAAGAGGTTGTACATTGGCGCGCAAGTGCTCCAGGTCCTTAAGGATTGAGCTAGAGACTTACCGAGGGAAGTACAAAGGGCGCTTCGCTATACTACCTCGTACGTGATGTGGTGTAAAGCGACCTAATGCAATGTAATGCACACGCGGTGCGCTTACAGATGGGAATGGCGGTTGAAATAGAGCAGATTAGGACGGAAAGCAACCGTCGCGATCGTAATCCGTCGAGTGGAAGAGGGCGTAATGCCACGACGGACGAGTGTACCGTATCGGGGAAGTTGATAGGTAACGTTCCGATATCAAGGGTCCTCTAGGAGGTCCAAACGGCGTCTCGAACAAAAGCGGTGGTGTAAGCCCTAGCAAGGTTCGATACACGGAAGTTGCGTGCAGTTAAAGAGTAAATGCCCTTTGTTGTCATGTAATCAGAGCAAGGGGTTGTAGTTGAAGCTCGTGAAAGTATCGAGGTTTTCGCGAGATCCTGGCCAAGAAGAGCGCGCAAGGGATCTTGATACCGGTGGAAATAAGCTATCCACGGTTGGAGGTCGATGATCCCAGCACAACTCGCTTATTATAAGCAAATTGTCGAGACGAGGGCAAGCAAGATTCGCGACGTTGAGCACAGAGAAGAAGGAGAAAGAGATCGAATTTGCCGATGGCGAATTCGTGATGGCAACTAATGGTAATGGGCAGTTGCTCCACGATCCGCAAAACGGCAAGAACGAATCACCCGGAAATACCGAGGCCCTTATCTCAGTCGATATTTTTTTGCTCCCCATTTTTTCTTTCGACCCTCCAAAAATTTTCGCTCCACGATTTAATGAAGCTCCGTTGAATCCATTCCCAAAGCGTCGTCGCCTCTTGGCACGTTAACTCTAGCTGCCACTAGCCCAGCCAGGAACTGTCTCAGCCTCTGAGCCTGCAAGCCATTCGCGGGTACGGTGGGTCGGCAGCGATTGCGGCGCGGAATGCCATGCTGTTCGTGAGCCTGCCAGCCAGTTACAGGCCTCAAAACCGCACTTGGCTTCGAGTTCCAAAGCCCTTGTCCCTTGTCTGTTCTACACTCTGGACTGTGCGAGCGATACTGGCTGCCGTGGCTTGGTACATCACCTACCTAAGTAGGCAGGTAAGCTTCGAGCTTGTGGTACCGGTACTTGTACGGGGTTGCTGTGTCCGTCCGTCGGATTGATGCTGATACATGATGCGGCTCCAATAGTAAAAGTTCGCGGGGCATTGTTCGTACGACAAAGGAGCAAATGACTCGACAATGATCACAGCTCGCCCCCAGCTGAGGTAGCGAAGGATTGATCTTGTGCGCCTATCTCCTTTGCTGGGCTGGTCGTACACGGATGAGCTGAGACGTCCATTGGCATAGGCCAAAAGTGGATGCAGCTGAATAGCTCTAGCGGCAGAACGGGTTGATCCTGTGATAGTGGCAAAGCGACTAATAAATGGTGACAATTGAATGTTCGCCGAGTTGCTGGTGAAAGAGGAGACATTTCTGAGTCCTGCTGTCAATGCTTCCACAACTCCACAGGACATTGAACGTCAGTGATGAGAGCACGGATGACTGCTTCTGTTTCGTGCAATTGACCTCGACACACCGTGCGCAATGAGTCGTTCAGGCGCTTGGCCTGTGCGCGTTTGGCGATAAAGACCCTGCGAAGATTAATGGGTTTGATAAGCTCGGCCACGATAACGGAGGCAAAAAATCTTGAAAAGGGCCGTCCTCCGGAGCTTATCACCAGCTAATGGATTTCAACTGCTAACAGGTTTTAGTGAACGAAATGCTGAAGAATCAGAAGCCGTCAAGGGCCGGATTATTCCGGATATCCTGGTTTAGTTTCGGTATCATCAGATTGACGTGGGCTTCATCAATTAAGCTGCCCGACATGAACGTCGTGAGATCTGAGTACTGTATTTTTGACCTCTGTGTAACATGCTACTTCTTCTAGGCTTCTTTTCGATTTCCATTTACTCCATATGGATACTGGCAATTGTTTGTGTCAATTCCCTCCAGTGCGTCTGATAGGTTTGTCTCTCCCTTGCTTTGTGCGACCACAACCATTGAAGCGAAAGATGTTCCATGCGTCTCATTCACAGAGGTTCCTTTATCATGCCTTGCTCAACAGTTACCCAAGCCGAAAAAACCCCTTTGAGCTTGGATCACCTCAAAAGCCTTTCAGAGTACAAAACGTGCACACGTTTGGCTCGATAGTCCTTTGAGCATATATGTCCTCAATGTAGTACAGCATGAACTGCCGAACCCGAGGCGCCTTGAACTCATGGCTCAACTTTCAGTCACTGCCGGTCTCCGGCAGTTTTATTGTCGATGTCGTCTCCCGCTCTTCCCCAGACCAAAACGGATAGTTACCTACCGGCACTTTGCCCTCATGCTCCCGCCCCCAGCTTTGTCTATCTACCTACTCGAGATTCTGATCTCATACCCATCCTCCCCCTTGTGCTTCGCTCTGGCCGCTTCTCACCCGAGTCGAATACAAGGCTGTTCAAGTCCCGGATGTTGATATCGCCGGTTTGGCACGACAGCAGCACCAGTTGATCGCACTCACCGCTATTGAACTCCCGATTGTGGTCTCCCAGCGAAACCAGGTACCCCCGGCCTCGTCCTCGTGAAGAGTTGATGGCTGGTTACCAGCCGGTAGTACAAGGCGTCTAAAGACACGTATACCGACAAGATATGAGGAGAACACGATGATGCTCGCTGTCAACCTTGGTTCTCACTTTGAGGTTTATCCATCTACATTAGCGCATGGGTATTCCCTGCGTGTGTCTCGGAGTGTGTTGTGTCAAGTGCGTGAGTTTATAGGATCAGCAGGATTTGCGTTGCCGGACAGTCCCGTGATAAACTTCCGATACAATACAAGCAACCCCAGTCCATCAAGAGGGAGATCTTCTAGACACCAAGTGGTAAAGGTTGTCTCATATGGGAAGTCGTATAGAACATTCGAAAGATGCTGTTTGTGCCTGTTTACCCTCGGCTATCGAGTGACGTCTGCCGGAGAAAGATCGCTTGATCGCACGATCATGACCAGATGTTCGAAGGTACACCCACATCCATTACCATGATACAACAGTGCCATGTGATGCGTTATTCATTCCGAGGCTAGGACAGGCGTTGGTGATGCTGAATATCCACCCATACTTCACTTCTTCATCGGCGAGGTATATCATGAAGTCGGGCGCCGAGTCGAGCACCCCTACCATCGTCATGACAGCCTCAAAGTCGGTTGATAGTACGTACACTCGCCTCTAACTGACGAACGAAGCACACGTTTTTAGTTACCATTCACTGGAAGATCGTGCAACCCGGGCCATCGCCAGTGGAGGACCGGCAAAACTCGGTGTGAAGGGACAAGACGAGCGCCTCGATGGCCCGATGGGATGCCATAAGCAGAGGCCCTTGACAGATCCTTTCGTTGTATTGGACGGTTGACCGATTTGGAGAGTCAGCAGCACTTATTGCATCCTCAACTGCTATACCTGGCTGCTTTTTCCCCAAGGTTGAAAGGGTTTTGGATTAAGGTGGTGACGTCAATCAGCTGAGCGACTTGGGTCTCATGACGTCGGCCACGGAGACCCTGCATGAGCTCTTTGGCTCCGACTTTGTTTCCCCACGAAAGCGGAGTGTGGATGGCTGGCATTTCTCTCCGGCTCTGCACCTCGACGCCATCATTCTGGCCTTGATTTCTTGGTTCATCAAATGATGACAGAGCGTTATAGCGATCTGTGCACAAATTAACACACGCTTCAAGCTTATTGAGTGATCAAAGGTCTGGCTCGCATAGCCTCCCCGCCACCAGTCCCGGTCTGCGATGCTCACGCCCGGCTGCCAGGTCATGTCCGGTTGAGATTCGAGCCGAGCCATGACCAAACTTGTGGCCTCTTGACGATCCCTGGCTTATGACTTCGTCCCTCTCTATACCGCCTATGACCTACCTAGTCGCCTTATGCACCCGTGCAAACATCCTCTTTACATAAAGAAGGATTTGTTCCCAACGTCTTCTCTAGTCGCCTCTTCCCCGCTATTGATCTGCCTGTTTCGGCAACTATTGTGCTAGTTTTTTCTTGGGTTTCCAAATCCTACCTCTTATCTCTCTCGACTCCCCTCTTTCAACAACAACAGCAACCCTCCAACTTCCCTTTCCTCCTTAGCAGCTCATACCATTCCCGATCAAGCTTTCGTCTTTCATATTTAAGCTATCTCTGCCGAACTCTACAGGCTACTACACCCATGGCCTACTACCGTCCCCCTCGACAGCAGGGCCGCCCATCTCGGTACGATGATGACTACGTAGGTCAAGAGCCTGGGAGGTCTTTTGACCCTTACGATCAGTGGGACGCGCCTCCACCGAGAAGAGTCCGGAGGGAAACGGCGCCTCCGTCGCCGGGCGGATCTCCACCCCGCCGCTACAAATCGGAGAAAGGTCGACGACCCCCGAGTCCCAGCAGAGCCGCCTATCCCGATGATCCTATGATGGGTTCTCGACGACCAGAGCCCCGTTCCCGACCGCGCAGATATGAATATGAGCCGGAGCGCCGCGGTCGCAGTGCGGGGGCTGACCGTCGATCTCGAGACCTCAGTCCTCCACCGTTCGGGCCTCCCCCAGATTCCCCTCGCCGTAAGGCCAGATCGGCGCGGCCTGATCGGGAGCCTCGACCTGACCGTGAACCTCGCCCCGATCGAGAATATCGTCCATCTTCAAGGGAGCCATACCCTGGACGTGAGCAGGACCTACCTATCCGCAATAAACGGGGTGCACGCCCTGACAAGGACTACCGATTTGAGCGTGACATTCCCCCATCACACCCTTATGACCGCGATCCATACGGTCGAGGCCCGTCCACGCAAAAGTACCCAGATGAAGGCCGAGAGCAGCGAAGACACTCACCGCGCCGTCCCGTCAAGTCGATGCCGCCGTCTCCTCGATCCAGATCACGAGGGCGAGGACGAGGGTCTCGATACCGAGACTCCGAATCTGAATCCGACTCCGATGATGACCGTTACGCTTCTAGGGCCGCTGGAGCGGGAGCTGCTGCCGGAGCTGCCGGAGCTGCCGCCGCCGCCGGTCGTCGAAGACCTCGGTCACAAACAAGAGATCGTCGTGGCCGACCTCCAGCCCAATCACCTCCACGCGGTCGGCCGCCAACCACACAAAAGAAGCGTGGTGCTCCAGGCGGTGGCCGTCGTAGTTCGATGCCTGCTAGCACCAAGGCCGCATGGTGGCAGAATCCTCTGGTCCAGGCTGGTGCTCGTACAGCTTTCACAGCTGGCGCTCAAGCAGCAATGAAGTCTGGGCATGATCCTGGCCCCTGGCTCGGCCCCAAGGGTGCCAAAGTTGCCACTGCTGCTCTTGGTGCCGCCTTGGTTGATGGCTTTATGGGCCAGAAGCATCCCAACAGTACAAGACAGAAACTCATGAGAGAGGGTATTGACCTTGCTTCAGCTCAGACAGGAAGGATTCCTGAGCATCACCGCTCACGATCTCGCCATGGCAGGCGATAAATTATAATAATAATTATTAGTTTAAAAAAAAAATATTTTTAATATAAAATAGTTTATAGGTTAAAATTAAGGCAGCCTATTAAAAATAATATAACTATTGCGTTTAATATAATAAGGCTTATTTATTTATTTAAAAAGTAAATATATAATATTAATCTCTTATTAAAAAATATTATTTTTTTACTATTAGCTACTACTATTATTACTCTTAAAG